>MJUU01017081.1:62175-77605 GCA_002080025.1 Modiolus philippinarum | reverse complement strand
GCCTGTGAGGGATCTTCCACACTCCTTGAATTGTTACCTACCTACACTGGCTGCCTGTGAGGGATCTTCCACACTTCTGGGATTATTACTTTTTGTACTCTGTACTCCTGGATCTGATTCTTCATATTCATCTTCTTCTCTGAAACAAACAATGCAGTCATATGTATATGTTATCGGGCTCTTGACAGCTATGTATCGTAAAATATCAGCCTATGAGCCAGAATATGAAGCACAATGGCGAGTGAGTGTAGCTAACGAGCCCCAAGCTGCATATTCTGGCGAACGGGATGATATTTTACAATTGATCAGCTGTCAAAAGACCGATAACTTGTTTATTATCCTTTATTTTGTAATTAAGATTTGAATTTATTGAAGTGAGTTTCCAGAACGGAAAATTCAACATACATTTCATTCTCGCCTTTTCAGCAATTTTAAGCTTCAAAAACATGTTTTGTAGTTTTCATTTAATCTGCAAAGGTTTTGTAACTGGATGAATATTTTGACCGAACTACTTGAAAAAATGTCGATTTTGAATGTTGCAGCAACCTTTGGTTTGTTACAAGGTCAAATCTAAAGTTGCCTTGTACATCTGAATGTTTGACTCATGACATGATTGGATTAAAAACAAAATGATTGACTGGTAAGCCTTCAAAATTATGCATCAATATCAATATCTATACCTGTATATTTCAAATTACCTTATAACATTTATTTGGTGTCTCTCTATCTTTTTCCTTAGTTCAGCAATAACACTATGCAGTTCAGTTATCCTCTCTTCATACCGCGCTGTGGTTTGTTCTACTCTATCTTCAAAATCTCTCTGTTGTCTTAGTTTGTCAGTCTGGAATCAAAAAACATTACAAAAAATTTCAGCCTTCTACAAAACTGTAAATTTCACTAATTATTGCAATGTTTGTATTACTGAATAAAAATATGACTGTTGTGTATTTACTTTGCATATATAAAGAATGTTGTAACCAATACGGGACTTCTGAATCGTGTTCAAACCGAAATAAATTCCTGATACTATACTAAAAAAAATCAATACATCAATGCAGTGAGAGGGAATCACTAATAAATGAACACTGTCGAGCTAAGGGTGGTTTATATTGAATCTGTTGTAGCACTTCAGGTTAATTGTTTTTTTCATCCATTCAAATTTAGTCAAAGAATTGTCATGTAGGAACAATTAAAAATATACACTTCAATTTCATAAATATATTGTGTTTTATGTAGTATAGATTTATTTCAATAAGGCAGGCATCCAGTCACTCCGTCTCACTGGTATCTGGGGATCGATTCTGCCTTCAATTACACAAGAGTTCCTATCTGAAAAGTCCCGTATTGCATTAGAGTTCTTCGTATTTTAATGGTTGGGAATTACTCCTGAATCAATTTCACTATAAAAGTTCAACTTGGTCCAAGTTTTGTGTTCAAAAATAACATACCAAGCTTGAAGACAATTTGTAATTTTTATTGGAAGTTATATGTCAAACACAACTAAATTTGCAAATTTTCCACTTTAAAGTGGCATATTTGGAGAATCATTTTCACTACTGAATCAAAACATTGAAACAGACCAAAAGTTGAGGTAAACAACTTGCATTGTAAGTGTTACAACAGTATTCACTTATTGGCAGGAAAAGTTCAGGCAGATGGATATTATTAAGCAGGGATGTGATTTGGTTATAGGAAGTTCCGTGGAAAAAAGGGAGATAATCAGATATCAGAAGTAGAACATTTATACGAAAATGGATTCAGAAACAACCTGATCCACGGAAATCCATGAATCCATGGAAATATCACATCCCTGATTAAGACATAAAACCCTGCCACTACATGTGCCACTTTGTATGTGGCAGGGTATAAATCTGTGTTAATTTATGGAAACATTATTTCTAAAATTTACTACAAATCTATATAAAACATCCAATATGTTTTATGTTGATTGAACAATTTTATTTTGAAAGATAAGAAGGTTAGACAACTTTTGTTAACGAAGAAGCCAGCTTGCTGAAAGGTGTAGGTTTTGCTGATCATGATTATATGAGGGTCCAAAAGGAGGATTATGTACAATGAAAACAAAAAGGCTATTACAATGTATGAAAATTCAAATTTCTCATGAACCTCGCATATTGCATGTTTCGTACAAATATATGGGAAATAATTATAGTCCATGGGCTGGAAACACTTTCCGTGCACCCCCCCCACTTCCCAATCAGACCGTTTTTTTTTTTTCAGTCCTTCTATGTCCCCTCTTCAAAATAAAACATATTAACATGAACATAACCTGCACGCATAGACAGTATAGGGCCACTTTTTAGTACACCATGAAAAATTCTTGTATTTTCGTTTAAACCTAAGTTTCATCTATAAAGCTCAATAATTTTAAAACAATAAGTAATATGTACTAAAATTTGGTACCAAATTAAAGCTAATTTAATATCCTTTACAATGAACACAAGTTTGGGCACTTTACACCCTTTTTCTGATCTGGGGATACAAAAAATGTACCCCTCACCTGCAAAAAAATGCCAAAATGACAGTTTTAAGCTGTTAATTCCTTTCAGAAAAACAACCCTCGTCATTTGATCTAGTTTTTATGCCTAACTTATCAGGTGTGATACAATGTTGGAAAATAAAACTATTAAACTCCATAAAATTTTTATTTTCGGTAAAAAATTTTTGAAAAATGGAAATTTTTGGAATTTTAGATTTTTTCACAATTTCGACTTTCTGACTTTAGGATCATAAAATCTGAATATATATTTAATAATGGCTGATTTAATAATGATTTATGATATATTAGCAAGAAATTGTGGGCACACATTTTAGTTTGACATATTGTAGCTTCAGTAATGTCAAAATTAGCACCACTCCCCCAAAAAATTAAGGGAAAACTTGAAATATTGAGGCTCTAAATGATAAAAAGATAATGTTTTATGGGAACTCTAGTGTTTATTTCGCTAAAGCTGACATGCAGAAGATCATTTAAGTAGATTTAATCTTTTTAAGAGGTCTCTTTTTCGACTGTTTTGTCCGGAATTGTATGCAAAATGGGAATTTCCTGTTTTCAGAATTTCTGCTGATTTGACTTTGAGATGCAAATACTTAATGAAATTGATATGTAACTTGAAAATGTTGATTAAATATTGTTTCATTATATCTTAGCAATTCCAAAGTATGCTTTTAAACATTTTAGACTAACTACAGTCTCATAAATTACAAACATATTACCCCTTACCACACATATTCAACACGATTTATTTCATTTTATTCAGCTTGAAAAGCTTAATCATTGTATAAAGGTCCAATGACATATCATCTTCAAACATCAAAATACACAGAGACTGACATATATCACAAATAAGAACATGTGCATGGTTTATGGGCAGTTATTCAACAATTAAAATTGGATTTTGTAAAATTCTGAAATGCTGGAAATTCCTTTTTTCACGAAAATCGCCCAAAATATTCAATTTTACCCATATTTTGGTGTTAAAATTGCATATTACGATATATCAAATGCATCTTTTGCAAAGAAAGTAAAATATTAGTATGCTATGTTCATATATATTTAAAGGCAGACATATTTTGGGGACTTTTAAGTTTAATTTTGTTGGGATAGGGGTAAGATTTTCAGCATTTAGAGTCTCATTGAACACTCCTTGTTTATCTAAGCAGTGCTTTAAGATTACTTATGTATCGGTTAAAACAATAAATTGGAATATCTGCAGATAAATTCTTCAGATTTGCCACATATAACGATTTAAAAGCTAGAGATTCCCATTTTCATAAATTTTGGACAAAATATTGAGTTTAAGCTGACAAGTTGGTTTTAAAATACCAAATCACGATAGAATTCATGCAACCTTGCTATATGCAACGCAGATTTTGCATGTGGTGGTTATTTTTATCCCAACATAAGACAAAAAATCAAAAATTTTGGGGAAAATTTGTTGGGGTAGGGGTCAGATTTTTGGTATTTAGAGTCACATTAAACACTCCTTGTTTTTCTCAACAATGTTTTAAGACAACTAATTTTTCATCAATTTTTGGAGAAATATTGAGTTTTTGGGGGCCAATGACTGTTAAAAGACCAAATCATGATTTAATTTATGCAACATTGTCATATGCAACACACTTTTTCCGTGTTCTGGTTATTTTAATGCGAACATAGGCCAAAAAGTGACAATTTCAGGGAAAATTTGTTGGGGTAGGGCTAAGATTTTCGGTATTTAGAGTAACATTTAACACTCCTTGTTTTTCTAAATGTTTTAAGACAACTAATGTATGGCTCAGAACAATTAATTGGCATATCTGCAGATAAATTCTATAGATTTTACATATATTGCAATTTAACAGTTAACTTATGGACAAACCTGAAATGTTGAAAATTCCCATTTTTCATGAATTTTGGGAGAAATATTGAGTTTTAGTCCACAAATGGCTGTTAAAATACCAAATCATGACGTAATTCATGCAACATTGTCAAATACAAGACACATTTTACATGTTCTGGTTATTTTCATGCGAACATAGACAAAAAATTGACAATTTTAGGGAAAATTTGTTGGGGTAGGGGTAAGATTTTCAGTATTCAGAGTCACATTAAACACTCATTGTTTTTCGAAACAATGTTTTAAGACAACTAATGTATCGCTAAGAACAATTAATTGGCATATCTGCAGATATATCCTTCAGACTTTGCATAAATAACCATTTATCAGTGAACTTTGGACAATTCTAAAATGTTAAAAATTCCCATTTTTCATCAATTTCAGGCAAAATATCGAGTTTAAGTCAACAAATGGCTGTTAAAATACCAATTCACAATGTCATCATGTTTTAAATGATATTTGTTGACTAAAAAATAATATTATGCAAAAGAAAGACAAAACTTATTCAAAAACGAAATTATTTAAAGGTCCATGTATTTGGTCTATTTGAAAATTAAATTTTGGTCATTTAAAATATGTTAACATTGTCTTAACCTGTTTTAAATTGAAGAAAATATATTGAAAAGCTAAAAACAATTTTCAGAATCAGGAATTGAGATGCACTTCGGGTTCTCTAGACCATCAAACTTACGCAGTTTCAATGAAAATATCAGTTTTTTCATCAATATTTCATTGGGGTAGGGGTACGTTTAATTGTGCTATGGAACCTATTGGGCATAGAAATTGCAAAAACTTGGGTTCTTTGTAAAGCTTATATAATAAGCAATCATTTGATACCTAGTTTTTATAACTGGAAGGCATTTTGTCAACATTTTGAAGCAACTGAAAGAAAAACTTGAACAAAAACCGAAATTTTCCATAACTTCCGTAGGTGGGTCTAAAAATGGGCCAAATTCCACAAGTGCGTGCAGGTTATGCTTGTGTTAACATGTTTTACTTTGAAGAAGGGAATGTATGTGGACTTTAAACAAGAGACTCTCAAAGCCTGTATCACTCACCTGGGTCATGGCTGACACAATAAGTCAAAATAATTACAACGTTTAAGGTTCTCATTTTCAAATTTATTTATTGACTGTTTAAGGGTCTCATTTTGAAGTTTGCTGATTTTATATGATCCAAAATTAAACTATGTTCCCCACTGGCAGCTATTTTTGATGGGGCGTAGACCAACTGTCACCTTTCTTGAAGAAGACCATGTAAGGATNGGATAGCCATTATGCCAAGAAACCACATACTGAAATTTGAAGATGATCCGTCCACTAGAAACAAAGTTATGCTGGCCACAGACGCCGACGCCGACACCGACGCCGACGACTGCGCCATAACATAATACGACCGCAAAATTTTTGCGGTCGTATAAAAATGTAGATTTTGAATGTTGCAGCAACCTTTGGTTGTTACAAGGTCAAATCTGAAGTTGAATTGTACATCTGGATGTTTGACATCATTGGATTAATAAAGGGCTACGCCGAGCGCAGCATGATACGACCGCAGCATGTCGACCACTGAAATTTCAACAAAAGTAGTTTAAATGTTTAAACTGAATGTGGACACAGTAAAGAGCTTGACACAATAATTAGATGGACACAAAAAGAAGCTTGACACATCCATAGAAATTCAAAGAAAAAAATTCCATCGAAATCTGATGAAAAATAAAGATTTGACATATTTAGAAAAATTGCAACTTTGGCCCCTTTGACCCCTTGTAGCTCGGAACGGTAAGAGCCACGCCAAATCCGTTGCCATACCCCTGAAAGCTTAGATCAAGAGGAATCCAAAGAAAAAAATCACATCGAAATCCGATGAAAAAATAAAGATTTGACATATTTAGAAAAATTGCAATGTTGGCCCCTTTGACCCCTTGTAGCTCCGAAACGGTAAGAACCACGCCAAATCCGTTGACATACTGCCGAAAGCTTAGATCAAGAGAAATCCAAAGAAAAAAATCCCATCCAAATCCGATGAAAAAAAAAAATCTACATAATCTGCAAATTCGCAATTTTGGCCCCATTCGGCCCCTCATAGCTGGGAAAGGAAACAAGTTATCAAAAATCTAATAGCTGAGCGCCATATTAATTTTTCACA
Source organism: Modiolus philippinarum (assembly GCA_002080025.1). NCBI lineage: Eukaryota > Metazoa > Mollusca > Bivalvia > Mytilida > Modiolidae > Modiolus > Modiolus philippinarum. The sequence goes on along the minus strand of MJUU01017081.1, from coordinate 71,060 downwards.
AGGAATCCATTAAAAAAACTGCATCAAAATCAGACTTAAAATAAAAAATTTATTTTTTTGGAGATTTGCCCCTGTTTGGCCCCATATATCTCGTGAGCAGTACATGCTACGTGAAATCCGTTGGCATACCCCAGATTGAAAATTTCCTCAGGAGCACACTGAAAGAAACCCCATCAAAATCCGAGTAATAATAAAGATTCTACAGACAAACATGTGAAAACACGAAAATTTAACCCTTTTTGGCCCCTTTTTTTAAAAACAGGTTGGGCCACAATGACCAAAACTAAGCCAAGCCTTCCTTTTGTACCAAACGACATTATTTTAAAATTTCATAAGGATTGATCTACTAGAACTAAAGTTATTGACCAAAAACTAAAGTGTCTACAGACGACAACAACAGCGACAACGACGACGACAAAGATGATGACGACGACGACGACAGCACCATACCAGTATACGACCGCAAAAATTTTTACGGTCGTATAAAAACAAAATGATTGACTTGTAAGCCTTCAAAATTATGCATCAAAACCAACCAGAAAGTATCAATACCTACACCTGTAAATTTCAAATTACCTTATAACATTTATTTGGTGTCTCTCTATCTTTTTCCTTAGTTCAGCAATAACACTATGCAGTTCAGTTATCCTCTCTTCATACCGTGCTGTGGTTTGTTCTACTCTATCTTCAAAATCTCTCTGTTGCCTTAGTTTGTCAGTCTGGAATCAAAAACATTACAGAAAATTTCAGTCTTCTACAAAACTATAAATTTCACTAATTATTGCAATGTTTGTATTACTGAATAAAAATATGACTGTTGTGTATTTACTTTCCATATATAAAGAATGTTGTAACCAATAAGGGACTTCTGAATCGTGTACAAACCAAAATAAATTCCTGATATTATACGAAAAAAAAAATCAATACATCAATACAGTGAAAGGGATTCACTAATAAATGAACACTGTCGAGCTAAGGGTTGTTTATATTGAATCTGTTGTAGCACTTCAGCAGAGCTGCCAACCCAATTTGTTCATCATCGGGAGAACGGTAAATTTTTTCCGGGAGTTTTCAATATTTTGGAGGGAGGTTCTTAAAATTGCAAGATTTTACGATGCCTGTCTTTATTTATTAGAGAATGACCCTTTAAATGACGTTTCCAAGCACCAGAATTCAGATGAATAAGATAGTCTATGTTTTATTAGGCATTACTCATTTTGGCTTTCAATTAAGCACCGATGCAGTTGCTGTCATCAGCATCATCTATAGGTAGTTTTTACAGCTTTTCAATTTACATATGTCCTCCAACTGGAATGACCAACAAAACACAAAGTTATTACATGCATTTATGGTGGAGGATAGCATGCTGTTCCATCAATTATTTCCTAGATCCAGTACAGGAAAAATGAATTAAACAAACATAATTTATAGGATTTTCAAGGTAAACGAAATTTGGGAGAAAACGGTACAACCGCGGGAGGGTGGGAATAGGGACCAAGAATTGGTAGGCTCCCGCCAAAATTGGGAGGGTTAACAGTCCTGCTTCAGGTTAATTTTTTTTCGTTAATTAAAATTTAGTCAAAGAACAATTAAAAATAGACACTTCATTTTCATAAATATTTTGTGTTTTATGTGGTATGGATTTATTTCAATAAGGCAAGCTCTGTCTCACTGGTATCTGGGAATCGTTTCTGCCTTCAATTACACGAGAGTTCCTATCTGGAAAGTCCCGTATTGCATTAGAGTTCTTCGTATTTTAATGGTGGGGAATTACCCCTGAATCAATTTCACTATAAATGTGTAACTTGGTCCAAGTTTTGTGTTCGACACTAACATACCAAGCTTGAAGACAATTTGTAATTTTTATTGGAAGTTATATGTCCAACACATCTAAATTTGCAAATTTTCCCACTTTAAAGTGGCATATCTGGAGAATCATTTTCACTACTGAATCAAAACATTGAAATAGATCAAAAGTTGAGGTAAACAACTTGCATTGTAAGTGTTACAACAGTATTCACTTATTATCAGGAAAACTTCAGGCAGATGGATATTATTAAGCAGGGATGTGATTTGGTTACAGGAAGTTCCGTGGAAAAAAGGGAAATAATCAGATATCAGAAGTAGAACATTTATACGAAAATGGATTCAGAAACAACCTGATCCGCGGAAATCCGTGAATCTGCCGAAATATCACATCCCTGATTGAGACATAAAACCCTGCCACTACGTGTGCGACTTTGAGTGTGGCAGGGTATAAATCTGTGTTTAATTCTGGAAACATTATTTCTAAAATTTACTACAAATCTATATAAAACATCCAATATCTTTAATGTTGATTGAACAATTTTATTTTGAAAGATAACAAGGTTAGACAACATTTATTAATAAAGAGGCCAGCTTGCTGAAAGGTGTAAGTTTTGCTGATCATGATTATATGAGGATCCAAAAGGAGGATTATGTACAATGAAAATAAAAAGGCTATTACAATGTATGAAAATAGTAATGGTGGATTACATGATACCCCGCCACGTTTCACAAAATTTGTAAGTAAAAAGGGCATAATTCCAGGACAATGTGTACCAATGAGCCCAAAATTATACTTGGCCTGTGTTTTGTGGTAAACAATTTACATACCAAGTTTGAAGACAGTATATCATTTCATTCACAATTTATGAGTACGAAACCCTAAAATTTGCAAAATTTCAAAGTTTCAAGGGGCATAACTCCAGAACCCCTTGGACCTCTGAACCAAAAATCGAACTTAACCTGAGTCTTGTGGTAAAAATCCTGAGTCTTGTGGTAAACAACTTACATATTAAGTTTGAAGACCTTGCGTTATTTCACTCACAAGTTATCAGTCGGAAACCCTAAAATTCGCAAAATTTCAAAGTTTCAAGGGGCATAACTCCAGAACCCCTTGGACCTCTGAATCCAAAATCTAACTTGACCTGAGTGTTGTAGTAAACAAATTACATACCAAGTTTGAAGACTTTGTGTTATTTCCTTAACAATATCAGTCGGAAACCCTAAAATTCGCAAAATTTCAAAGTTTTAAGGGGCATAACTCCAGAACCCCTTGGACCTCTGAACCCAAAATTGAACTTGACCTGAGTATTGTAGTAAACAAGTTACATACCAAGTTTGAAGACCTTGTGTTATTTCCTTCACAAGTTATCAGTCGGAAACCCTAAAATTTGCAAAATTTCAAAGTTTCAAGGGGCACAACTCCAGAACCCCTTGGACCTCTGAACCTAACATCGAACTTGACCTGAGTTTTGTGGTAAACAACTTGCATACCAAGTTTGAAGATCTTGTGATATTTCGTTCACAAGTTATCAGTCGGAAACCTTCGGGGGACAGACAGACGGACGGACAGACGGAAGGACAGACGGACACAAGACTGATGGTATCACATAATACCATGCCACTTCGTGTGGCGGGGTATAAAAATTCAAATTTCTCATGAACCTCGCATGTTGCATGTTTCGTACAAATATATGAGAAATAATTATAGTCCATGGGCTGGAAACACTTTCTGTGAACACCCCCCCCCTTCCGAACCAGACCGTTTTTTTTTCAGTCCTACTATGACCCCTCTTCAAAAGAAAACATGTTAACACGAACATAACCTGCACGCATAGACAGTATAGGGCCACTTTTATAGTACACCATGAAAAATTCTTGTATTTTTGTTTAAACATCTTTAAAGCTCTATAATTTTAAAACGATAAGTATTATATACTAAAATTTGGTACCAAATTAAAGCTAATTTAATATCCTTTACAATGTACACAAGTTTGGGCTTTTTACACCCTTTTTCTGATCTGGGGATACAAAAAATGTACCCCTCCCCCTGCAAAAAAAAATGCGAAAATGACAATTTTCAGCTGTCAATTCCTTTCAGATAAACAACCCTCGTCATTTGATCTAGTTTTTATGCCTAACTTATCAGGTGTGATACAATGTTGGAAAATAAAACTATTAAACATGTTAAAAAGTCCATAAAATTTTGATTTTCGGTATAAAATTTTTGAAAAATGGAAATTTTCTGAATTTTAGATTTTTTCACAATTTCGACTTTCTGACTTTAGGATCATAAAATCTGAATATACATTTAATAATGGCTGACTTAATAATGATTTATGATATATTAGCAAGAAATTGTGGGCACATATTTTAGTTTCAGACATATTGTAGGTTCAGAAATGTCAAAATTAGCACCACTCCCCCTATATTATAATATTCAGGATCTAAATGATAAAAAGACAATGTTTGATGGGAATTCTAGTGTTTATTTCACTAAAGCTGACATGCAGAAGATCATTTAAGTAGATTTAAACTTTTTAAGAGGTCTCTTTTCGACGGTTCCGTCCGAAATTGTATGCAAAATGGGAATTTTCCTGTTTTCAGAATTTCTGCTGATTTGACTTTGAGATGCAAATACTTCATGAAATTGATATGTAACTTGAAAATGTTGATTAATCATCGTTTCATTATATCTAAGCAATTCCAAAGTATGCTTTTAAACATTTTAGACTAACTACAGTCTCATAAATTGCAAACATATTACCCCTTACCACACATATTCAACACAATTTATTTCATTTTATTCAGCTTGAAAAGGTTAATCACTGTATAAAGGTCCAATGACATATCATTTTCAAACACCAAAATACACGGAGACTGGCATATATCACAAAAAAGAACATGTGCATGGTTTATGGGCAGTTATTCAACAATTCTTTAAATTCCCATTTTTCAAGAAAATCGCCCAAAATATTCAATTTTACCCATATTTTGGTGTTAAAATTGCATATTACGATATATCAAATACATCTTTTGCAAAGAAAGTAAAATATTAGTATGCTATGTTCATATATATTTAAAGACAGACATATTTTGGGGACTTTTAAGTTTAATTTTGTTGGGATAGGGGTAAGATTTTCGGCATTTAGAGTCACATTGAACACTCCTTGTTTTTCTTAGGAGTGCTTTAAGATAACTTATGTATCAGTTAAAACAATACATTGGAATATCTGCAGATAAATTCTTCAGATTTGCTATATATAACGATTTAAAAGTGAATTTAGGACAAATCTGAAATGCTAAAGATTCCCATTTTCATCAATTTTGGACAAAATATTGAGTTTAAGCAGACAAGTTGGTTTTAAAATACCAAATCATGATAGAATTCATGCAACCTTGCTATATACCTACAATGCAGATTTTGCATGTGGTGGTTATTTTTATCCCAACATAGACAAAAAATCGATAATTTTGGGGAAAATTTGTTGGGGGTAGGGGTAAGATTTTTGGTATTCCGAGTCACATTAAATACTCCCTGTTTTTCTAAACAATGTTTTAAGACAACTAATGTATCGCTTTAAGAACAATTAATTGGCATATCTGCAGATATATCCTTCACATTTTGCATAAATAACTATTTAACAGTGAATTTTGAACAATTCTAAAATGTTAAAATTTCCCATTTTCATCAATTTTGGGCAAAATATCGAGTTTAAGTCAACAAATGGCTGTTAATTTACCAAATCACATTGTTATTCATGCAACTTTGTCATATACAAGACATATTTTGCGTGTTCTGGTAATATGTATGCGAAAATAGACAAAAAATTGACATTTTTAGAGTAAATTTGTTTGGGTAGGGGTAAGTTTTATTGATATATGATGTTTATATTACCTAAAAGCAGCCATTATTTGTAATGGTTGTGAAGCAAATATAATAAGCTCATTTGATACCTATTTTAAATGATATTTGTTAACTAAAAAATAATATTACGCAAAAGAAAGACAAAACTTATTCAAAAACAAAATTATTTAAATGTCTATGTATTTGGTCTATTTAAAAATAAATTTTGGTCATTTAAAATATGTTAACATAGTCTTAACCTGTTTTACATTGAAGAAAATAGATTGAAAAGCTACGGGGGGTTATTCCAGCCCATGGACTATTAGTATTAATATTGTGTATGATATTTCAATTTTTTTAAAAAGTGTATTGTACATAGAAGGAAAATAATCTTTACCGCCCTCTTATATTGTTTCATGTTTAATTTGAAGAGTAAGATATAATTATCTAATATAAGAATACACATGTATTTTCAGATATTTATTTTCTTTTCATCAGGAGTAAATACTTAGCGAAGAAACAATAGCTCTTATTATAGTCCCTACATCCAAAACATCAGTAAAAAGGGCTTGTCCTGTGGCTCTGCAGCTGAAGTAATACATGAATAAAATCCTAACATATATATATATATATATATATATAATACCTGAGCTTTGTTTAACTGTTTTTCCAAACCATCTCTTTCACTTATTACACGATGTAGCCTATTGTTTGTCTCAATTATCTCCCCTTTTAACGATGTTAATGCTGCCAGGTGTAACTGAAATATAGAGGATTTAGATATATACAATACTTTGTCTTGAGTTGTTTGAACTTGGAGATGGGATGTTGTCTTCTTGATATTTACCCCATTTCCTTTCTTTTCCATTCAATCTGATTTCACCACATGTAGTATAAAGAAGTGTGGGGTCTAACTTTAATTCTGTAGTAGCTATAAATATATGTTGATTCAAATAAATACCTGATGATAAATTATTATATGTTATTCGGGAATCTTCACAGGGGATACAGGTTCATATTCCCTGTCTGTGTTTTATATCCCCTGAGCTGTCAGGCGAAGGGGATATAGGACACAGACAGGGAATATGAACCCGTATCCCCTGTGAAGCCCGAATAACTTTTATATTCTGCTAGGAGTGCTATAATTTTTATATTAAAGCGTATGAAAATTGTGATTTGGCTACCACGGGAATACAGTCTCATATCCCCTGTCAAGGTAACCAATCAAATTGCAGGATTTACCTGGATATTGGGCGAGGGAAATTGCATTCTCGAGACCAGTATTTTTCAAAAATTCCCTGACCAAACATGATATATCTGTTCAATATTCCCGAGTTCCTGTCTTTGTCTATGTTTGTCTTTTTATCGTTTTTCTTATGCAGTTCCCTATAGGATTGTAGCCTATGATTTTAATTTTCGGCCATTGTAATAGTTTCCTGCGTTATCCTCTCCATATCAATTCAACAGAACCCAATTAAGCTCTCACCAGAAGCTCAAGCAAAGTTGCGCCAGAAGTATCTCTCTTGGTAATAGACTAGAAAAGATGTATTGTTTAAAAGCTAGTCAGGATTCTATGACTGCTCCAAGTTAACTTCAAGTTAACTTAGGACTGTTCTCATGACTGCTCCCCAAGTTAACTTGGACGAGAGGTTATGTCTGCACCCTACTGTAATTGGTATGGGGTTGTTGAGCCTTGCTCCTTCTTTAACATTTGGGTTGGAATTGAGTGTTGTATTTTACAAGTACATACTCAGCATGTTCTGAAAGGATCTTTCTAATTTTTTTTTAACCCAATGCAATGATCCTGAAATTTGAAAACCCTACTAGTTTCACTATACATAATGTAATCTAAAAATACTGTCAAGTTTTCTCTGGGATTTTTAAAGTTCAAACTCACATGCACATTTCAAAAATGGAACATATGCAAACAATACATGAACAATAATTACAAATTCATTTGTTTAATTGCAAATACCCAGAAAAAAATGCATAGACATTGATGTCCTTAAATACATGTATATATACACACAAAAAAATCCGAAAGTGAGCAGCGAGCAGCAAACTAAGAATTCTTTATTGTGACCTCATTTTATCTGAAGCGAATTTCCATCTTTTTTTCACAAATATATACATTACAATGATCAGTTATTCCTTATCCAGTGTACTGATAACCCTGACACATATAACACTTGTTTTGTGTACTTAATCATCAATATATCAACAAAGTGATAATATCATGATAAAGCCTAGCTTCCTGAAATTACAAAATCTTATCATATATCATAACAGTGAACATCATGTGAAATCAGTCTAAAACCAACACAACATAGGTTGTAAATGAAAATCTACTTGAACCAATGTATGTGATCTGAACAACCCTGTCTTACACCAAGTCCAAGGGTCATAACTCTGTTCAAAATCAATATGTCAAGCGGTTACATATAACTAGAGGCTCACATGAGCCTGAATCACTCACCTGGTCACTGGTTTAATTCATTGTCACCTATAGACCACCCATTCATACTATAAATCAGTTCAGCAGATGTTACATTTTCATTCTTGGATGAGGTACAAACTAAAAATCACAAATTTGGAAGGGATCACCGAAAGACAAATGTAACCAAGTTTGGTTCCAATTGGCTCAGTAGGTCCAGAGAAGAAGACATTTGAATGCATTTCCCATAGAGTCCCTATGTTAAACTATGTTCCACACTGGCGGCCATCTTGGATGAGGTAAGAACGTAAAAATCACAAACTTTAAAGGGGACCACCCAAGGACTATTGTGACCAAGTTTGGTTCAATTTGGCCTGGTAGTTTCAGAGGAGAAGATCTTTGGATGCATTTCCCATAGAGTCCCTATGTTTAACTATGTTCCCCACTGGCGGCCATCTTGAATGAGGTATGAAAATATCACAAACTTTGAAGGAAAACATCTAAAGACTATTGTAACCAAGTTTGGTTCCAATTGGCTCAGTGGGTTCAGAGGAGAAGACATTTGAATGCATTTCCCATAGGGTCCCTATGTTAAACTGTGCTCCACGCTGGCAGCCATCTTGGATGAGGTACAAACGCAAAAATCACAAACTTTAAAGGGGACCACCCAAGGACTATTGTGACAAAATTTGGTCCCCATTGGCTCAGTGGTTTCAGAGGAGAAGATCTTTGAATGCATTTCCCATAGGGTCCTATGTTAAACTATCTTCCCCGCTGGTGGCCATCTTGGATGAGATG
>MJUU01017081.1:36470-56928 GCA_002080025.1 Modiolus philippinarum | reverse complement strand
TATCAATAGAAGTATCTACTTTTTTCCTGGTTCCTGTTTTCATGAGCCTAAAGGTTCAAGGACAACAGACGTATCAGGTGTTACATAGAAACCTAGCTGTTTCAATCTAACCCTGACTAATCTGTAAACCCATCAAATAAAACCCTGACTAAACTGGAAACGAGCTGTCCTATCAAACATGACTTAACCAGAAACCTCACAGTCTTTATAAGGTCAGAGGTACGTAATTAAGCATTATCAATTTGCTTTAGAATAAATGTAAAATAATTTGAATTTTCACTTCAAATCATTATGCAATGCTTGAAAGTTGATAATTAAATAGCCCTGAGTTATGTGACAATTATTAGGAAAGCTTAAAGTGACAGGGTGTAATAAATCACAGCTGTGACTTGTGATAGCTGAAGAGTAAAAATCATATGACAAATGAAAACTGACAAATTACAGCTCTGAAGAGAGTTGATAAATAATAGCAAAGGCACTGATGAGAGTTATAAATCACATGAAAATTGATGAATCACAACAATGTGACTGGTGAAAGTGAATGAATAACAGCTTTGTGACTGGTGAAGGGGAATGGATAACAGCTTTAAGACTGGTGAAAGTAAATGAATAACAGTAGTGCTGTAAAGATATATAGTTATTTCACTATATTTTTCGACCAATTCGGTAATTGGTACGGAATTGAGCATATCGATACGTATTGTCTTCTTATTTCTGCTAAAATTTCAGAATCAGCACCACTTAAATGCTTGGAATTATCTAATTTTGGCATGGAAAAGTCTGATATAGGACAATAACAGCTTTGTGACTGGTGAAAGTGAATGGATAATAGCTTTGTGACTGGTGAAAGTGAATGGATAACAGCTTTGTAACTGATGAAAGTGAATGGATAACAGCTTTGTGAGTGATGAAAGTGAATGATTAACTGCTTTGTGACTGGTGAGTGAACAAATGAAAGCTTTGTGACTGATGAAATTGAATGGATAATAGCTTTGTGACTGGTGAAAGTAAAAGAATAACAGCTTTGTGACTGGTGAAAGTGAATGGATAACAGCTCTGTGACTGGTGAAAGTGAATGAATACCAGCTTTGTAACTGATGAGAGTGGCCCAATCACAGCTTTGTGACTGGTGAAAGTGAATGAAAAACAGCTTTGTGACTGGTAAGTTAATGGATAACAGCTATGTGACTGGTGAAAGTGAATGAATTCCAGCTTTGTGACTAGTGAAAGTGAATGAATTCCAGCTTTGTGACTGATATGAGTAGACCAATCACAGCTTTGTGACTGGTGAAAGTGAATGAAAAACAGCTTTGTGGCTGTTGAAAGTTAATGGATAACAGCTCTGTGACTGGTAAAAGTGAATGAATTCCAGCTTTGTGACTGATGAGAGTAGACCAATCACAGCTTTGTGACTGGTGGAAGTGGATAAATAACATTTTTTAACTAATGATAGTTGATAAATCACAGCCTTGTGACTGATGAGAGTGGACCAGCAAAAACACCTTGTGACTGGTATTTAATGACACTGATGACACATACCTTACATGATGACTTTTTTGGATCACATACATGACAAGTTGTCTGATGACACATACCTTACATGATGACTTTTTTGGATCACATACATGACAAGTTGTCTGATGACACATACCTTACAGGATGACTTTTTTTATCACATACATGAAAAGTTGTCTGATGACACATACCTTACATGATGACCTTTTTGGATCACATACATGACAAGTTGTCTGATGACACATACCTTACATGATGACTTTTTGGGATCACATACATGACAAGTTGTCTGATGACAAATACCTTACATGACTTTTTTGGATCACATACATGACAAGTTGTCTGATGACACATACCTTACAGGATGACTTTTTTGGATCACATACATGACAAGTTGTCTGATGACACATACCTTACATGATGACTTTTTTGGATCACATACATGACAAGTTGTCTGTTGACACATACCTTACAGGATGACTTTTTAGGATCACATACATGACAAGTTGTCTGATGACACATACCTTACAGGATGACTTTTTTTGGATCACATGCATGACAAGTTGTCTGATGACACATACCTTACAGGATGACTTTTTTGGATCACATACATGACAAGTTGGATCCCCATGTAAACCATTACTATATACATTCTCCTTTCTTGCCATTATATTGAGTCACATGATCTATATTCCAGGTTTAATATCATGTGATCCAATCCATGTGATAGAATTTTAACATATTGAAATATTATTTTAGGAAATTTGTAAGAGTGCACCACAGAAAAGATCCATCCCATTACACACCATTCTATTCAGCTAACACTGATCAATGAACATCGCATCTCAGTATAGCCATAAAAATATATCACATATACAGAATTTTCCAATACATATTTTTTGCCAGTGTAATTATTTATTATTCTAATAACTCGATCGTCAATATAGAACTTTATAACAACAGAGAAATCTTCGATAACATTCCAACATTAATTATAGATTTTCTAATTTGAATCTTCTGTAAAACATAATATAAACTCTGATTTTCAAGACAGCGTTTAATTACTACCAGCTGTTTTCTTCCATGTAAATTACTGATTCCATACAAATTCAATATAAATGTTAACTATAAATAAGATATCTTTTTAATATGAATTCCAGCCAGAAAGAATTATCCAAGATGCAAAGATATACAAGTTTTCCAAGCACATATGATAAATTTCTTTTTAAATTATACTGCACAACTGTCAAAAATTTTATGTCACACATCTAAATATAATTTTATTGAAAATAAATACAGTTTTCTAAAGATAAGCAAGACTTTTGCAGAAATACATTCCAATTTCAATTAAGAATTCTGCTAGAAATGAGAAATTGATCCATTTTGCACATTTTGTTTACATCCCACAGCTGACAGTACAACATACAGACTTAATTGATTCCATAACAAAAACATTTTATATTCTGTAATTTAGAAGATCAATCAGACAGTGTATTGCTCTCTTGTATCTGGAATATACTGTGTACTGGACAAAAACATATATCCAGAATATCACATTATATTCCAAATTGTAACACATGTAAATATATATCCAGCAGAACATGTGAATAATTAATAATTTATACATACAGAGCAGGACATGCTTACCCTTCTGGAGCACCTGATGTCACTCTGTTTTTTGAGAGTTCACACTGTTAGTGCTTTAGTTTTTTGTGTTGTATATGTAGCGTTTGTGTGTTTTGTGGCAGGTCCTCCGTCTTCTGGTGTTCTTGCTTTTGCCTTGTCTGTGGACTTTGATTTATGTAATCTTGTGCTTAATTCCTTCGGTATTCTACTGACGTTGTTTTATACCTATATCTCAATAGTTGACTGAATACTGAACGAAAACATTTCAGCTTTTTTGTTTTAAAAACAGCTATATCGTATTCTTAATTTGACTAACAACTGAAAAAGTTGGAGAAGATCATACATCTTTGTCTTTGATCCTCTCTGTATGGCAAAAATTAACTGAAATGTTAAAATCATAAACAGCTAATTATATATATATATAAATGACCTAAAATTACCTAATCAATTGTCATTTAATTATCTAATAATTATATGAACAATTTTGAATAAACCAGTATTTTTCAATGTCTAAAGTCCATTGACCTCCAGACCAATTAATACTATTATTTATTTGCTTGGTATATCTTGTTTCTGTACAGCAAGGCTATTAGGATGAATTTTTTCATCCCTATGGTTATGTATATCTTTTGTTTCATTTCACACCTGTATGTAATCTACACTAAACTAATCATTTAGCCATAAGCTCTGACTAAGATTTAACACCTGTTGTATATAACTTTCTGTGTATTGATATACCACCTGTCAGCAAATACACTAACTCAATTACTGACATGTTACAGCTGCAGTAAAACCCTATCAAGAGTAAAGCCCTATCAGAAGCACAAGCCTAAGTCTGTAGGGAACAAACATCTATCAGGAGCAAAAGCCTGTAAGGAGGGGGAAAGTTCTGTCAGGAACAAAAGATGTAAGGACTAAAAGCTTATAATGAGCAAAAGCAGTGTAAGGAGCAAAAGCCTGTAAGGAGCAAAGTCCTGTAAGGACTAATGAGCAATGTTTTGTGAGGAGCAAAAGATTAAGGACAAAAAAAAAGCCTGTAAGGAGCAAAGTCCTGTAAAGATTAATGAGCAATGTCTTGTGAGGAGCAAAAGATTAAGGACAAAAAAAAAGCCTGTAAGGAGGAGCAAGTTCTGTAAGGAGCAAAAGCCTGTAAGGAGCAAAGTCCTGTAAAGACTAATGAGCAATGTCTTGTGAGGAGCAAAAGATTAAGGACTAAAAAAAGCCTGCAAGGAGGATCAAGTTCTGTAAGGAGCAAAAGCCTGTAAGGAGCAAAGTCCTGTAAAGACTAATGAGCAATGTCTTGTGAGGAGCAAAAGAGGAGGAGCAAGTTCTGTAAGGAGCAAAAGCCTGTAAGGAGTAAAGTCCTGTAAAGACTAATGAGCAATGTCTTGTGAGGAGCAAAAGATTAAGGACTAAAAAAAAGCCTGTGAGGAGGAGCAAGTTCTGTAAGGAGCAAAAGCCTGTAAGAGCAAAAGCATTTAAGGAGATAAAAGTGTAAGGGGCAAAAGATGCAAGGAGCAAAAGCATTTAAGGAGCAAAGTCCTGTAAGGAGCAAAAGTCCTGTCAGAATGGCTTTCAATGGCTTGAACGGGCTTTAACCATTGAAATTTAACTGTATATACTGCCTTAGTAAGTACGAGACAACACTAAATGGACAGTTATATTCCACATGATGAAAAATTTTATTCATTTTTTTAAATATTTTATATTGGCCATGGTCAATCTGGAATAAACCCTCTTAAATCCCTGAATGTGGAAACATTTACAACAATTTTTGTCTAGGAATAAATTGTATTCCAGGCAATTCTGAATGGTTGGCAACATTCCAACAGATACAATTCCTTGTATTTCTATGAACACGTTCAAAAGTAGCTTTACATGATGTCAGAACTTACTGTGATGTCATGGGTTCAAAATTTTGTATTTTTTTCTTTAGTGGGATCTGAACTTTCAAACAAACATAAAAGAAAATATTTAGGTGAAATTAATAGGGCCAAATCAGCCCCTTATCGCACCTTGTCCTTTGAGTACAATGTACTGTGAAAGTACTATTGTTTGTGGGGTTCCAATTTTCGTGGATTTTGTGGTTCACTTAAACCACGAAATTAAATTCCAAACAAAATGCAGTTTTTCCTTACATTTTTAATGGAGAGAATTTGAAACCATGAATTTAAGTGCCCACGAAATGGTGATATTAATGAAAACCACTAAAATTGATGTCAACGAATAAAAGTACATCCACAGTATTATTTGATCTGAGGACATGTTAATTAAAGACCTCTGTATATCATAATATCTTCCCAGTCTGCAACAAACTGATGTAATGAATTGATGAAAAATGAAACAATGGATAATTTACATGTATAATCAATAGTCTGTAATCCTACAGTGTATATCATATTTTAATCAAAATGTTTAGACTAAGGGGAGATAACTTATAATAAATATAATGTCAAACATGTATTGAAGATGCTTGCTACTTGGACATCAATTTTGGAACTCTTCTGGTTAATAAATACCCATTAATTAAAAATAACTTCCAATAATCTAAATACATCTTTAGGAGAATGTTATTTTGTTAGGTTCTGTACATGTCATGTATGTATTACACAAAGTATTTGTAAAATGAAAACTGGGAAAATTTCTATCCAAAACTTAAAAGGGGAAAATAAAAGAAACACTGATGCATTAAATACAATCAACTGGATTTTGTGATCTATGTAATTATGTGAAAAGTGGTTTTTTATCTTTCTCACTGCCAGACATACAAAAATAATGAATACATTAAAGATGCTCAAATTCTTAAGAATACTGTTACATGTACCATTCTTTGTAGATTTCATTTATCATTGTTCATACAGTAAAATTATGTTAATATCTAATGAACTGCAATGCTTAAAACCATGAAAAAATACAAGTACAGTAAATCAATTAAGGCGATATCAAGGTAAATTAATAGGTTATAAGGCCTTTTTTCAGAGAAAATAATGAGGGAGCAAGGGAGGTGTTCTTTTTAATCATTTTATTCCTTTCAAAATGGATGAAGTCACTATTGACATTGTATAAACCACAAAAAAGTAATGAGGAAAGCGAATTTTTAATTTTATTTTGTTTTAGTGTATGTCGATAAAAAGAAGAAATGAGTCACTCTAACTAGAGGCTCTCAGGAGCCTGTATCGCTCACCTGGCATTCAGTTGCCACAATCATGGTAACATTGTAAGTTATACGGTTGATCTTCAGTATCAAACTTAAGTACCTCGAACACCACCAATATCTTAAACAGTATTTAAACTCTGATCATATTTTACTACATTAATTTCTTTGTTGGGCTTTTTTGACAAAAAACTTTCTTGCTAATTAAGGACCACTTTCGACACCAGTTTTGAAAAAAATAAAAGTGACAACAAAAGTCCGTATCGATCAAAGGAAGAGACCAGTAAGGAAAATCGGTATAACATTCGACTGAATCAGGGAAACACAATCCGACACAGAACATTTTTGGCAAGCCTTCATATTCCCGACTTGGAACAGGCATTTTATAAATAAAATGGTGGGTTAAACTAGGTTTAATGATGCATTAACCTCCCGCTTATATGACAATTAACTATAGCTTCTGTGTGCCCACATTGTGTCAAATGTCAAAGCCATAATATTGTCAGGGGGCACTAGTGAAATTGAGACTTCATTTTGTAAATGGCGGTCATCCAACAATTTTCAACATCGGTTTTGAAGACGCAACATTAATATCTATTTGGACAAAAAAATTTCATTGAAACAGGACAATGTTGAAATTTCCCGCCTGTTTTGGCGGCCATTTTGAAAATGGCAGTCAACAAATAATTTTTAACATCGGTTTTAAAGTTTTTTATTTTATTTTAAACTTATTTTATTCATTAAAGAAAAGGACTGGGCAACAGGCAAAAATCCATACAAGCCCTCTCCCATAAAGTTGCAACATCAATACCTATTTTTCATTGAAATCAAGCAATGTTGAATTTTCCCGCCTTTTGTGGTGGCCATTTTGAAAATGGCTGTCAATGAACAATTTTTAACATCAGTTTTGAAGATGCAACATCTAAACCTATTTGGAAATCAAATTTCATTGAAATCGGACAATGCTTAATTTTCCCGCCTTTTGTGGGGTCAACGAACAATTTTCAACACCAAGTCGCCACAAATTGGCAAACATTTTTCTATAGATTTGGAAATAAAAGACGAAAAACACGAAATTTTTAAAAATTCGGAACAAAGGGCAATAACTCCTAAAAAGGTTTGTGGATTTTCTTCAGAATTTCAGGGTGGGTAGGTCTTGATATGCTGAACATTTTTGCAATTACACTTGACCTCTATCTGTTACACTTTTTGAAATAAAAAATAAAAAATGAAGAAATTTTGAAAATTTTACGGAAAAAGGGCCATAACTCCGAGATGGGTTTCAGATTTTCTTCAAAATTGCACAGTGGGTAAATCTCATCATGCTGATCATTTTTACATATGTCAGATTTTTGATATCTGTAATGGTTTTCGAGTAATTTGCAAAAAACAGCAATTTACCCCCCATGTTCTATTTTTAGTAACAGCAGATATGTTGTTTAGTCTAAGGACATAAAAATCACAAACTTTGAAGTACATACCCTGGTGGTGATTCAGTACAAGTTTGGTAAGTATTGGCCCAGCATTTTCAGAGGAAAAGATCTTTGAATAAAAGTTAACGGTCAGATGAAAGACGGACGACAGACGCCGAGTGATGGCAAAAGCTCACATGGCCTTTGGCCAGGCAAGCTAAAAATAGATGAGGGATCAGGGCCTGCAGAGAACCAACTCTGTGTGCCTCATCCCGTACAAAATTTTTCCATATTTTGGGTTCAATCAACTCATAATATTAACAAGTGAAGACCCTAAAAGATGTCTCGCCTGTCCCTGCTGGCCTCTAAATTGATGTGAAATCTCAGTGAACTAATCAGAAAAGTGAACATGCACACTAGACTGTGAAATTGAGGTCAAGGACAAAAGTCACCTGCCAGACTCACATGTACTACCCAAGACCAACCTACATATCAAATATTAGCAACCTACCACTTCTAGTTATTGAGAAATGGACTTAAGCAGAAAATCTTAACATGGCCACTAGACCGTGAAATTGAGGTCAAGGACAAAATTCACCTGCCAGACTGACATGTACTACCAAAGACCAATCTACATACCAAATATTATCAACCTACCACTTCTAGTTATTGAGAAATGAACTTAAGCAGAAAATCTTAACATGGCCACTAGACCGTGAAATTTAGGTCAAGGACAAAAGTCACCTGCCAGACTGACATGTACTACCAAAGACCAACCTACATACTAAATATTATCAACCTACCACTTCTAGTTATTGAGAAATGAACTTAAGCAGAAAATCTTAACATGGCCACTAGACCGTGAAATTGAGGTCAAGGACAAAAGTCACCTGCCAGACTGACATGTACTACCTAAGACCAACCTACATACCAAGTACTATCAACCTACCACTTTCAGTTATTGAGAAATGGATTTAAGCAGAAAAACTTAATGTGGTCACTAGACCATAAAATTGAGGTCAAGGTCACATGATGTTATGTCCGTCAGATAGCACTTGATTAGTACTGATGTTCCTACATCAAAGGGTTTTCAAAATATCCTGTATATAGTAAAAGTTAATGCCGTCGCTGTCGTCATACTTTGCACGCCTATGTCTCGCTTTCCGCGACTTTCGTCACGGGCCAGATAAAAATCATAGAGAATACTACAGTCAAATCTGCATTAACAACTAGCAGTGCCTGGTGGGCACTCCTTTTAGTCCGAATTTGCATTTAATCTATAATCTATGTTTTGGGTCGTTTTAACATGGATATGGGATGTTGTCTCCTTGACATTTACCCCATTTCCTTTCTTCTTCATACTAGTCATGCTGTAAACCTGAAAATGGCTTTCACAGTACAACTGATCATTTCCAAGCTTCAGACTAAATTTCAAATCATTCCCTCCTACCCAATTCCAGAAATCTTTAAAGAAAATTTGGTTATTAGTTAAAGTAACGACAAACAGGAAATGGATGCCTGATTAACTTGAAAATCATTTACACAAAACAACTCATCACTTCCTAGTTTTATTTCAAATCATTCCCACTCATACAAGCCAAGAAATCTTTGATGAAAATTTGGTCCATAGTTAAAAATTAAAGTATCCACAAACAGGAAATGGATGACCAGCAAACTTAAAGATTCCTTACACAATATAACTGATCATTTCCTACCTTCAGTCCAAAATACAAATCATTCCAACACATAAAAGCCAAGAAATCTGTGATGAAAATTTGGTTCATAGTTAAACACAGAAAGCTGCCACAGCCTGCTAGTCCTGTGCAGCATTGTAACAGGCCAGATTGTAGGTAAACAGGAAAAGACTGTAATAAAACCTTTTAACAGATTCATTCATAGGTAAAATTTATAGGTCACAGAATGCAACCAAAGCATTCACTGCAGCTGTCATCCAAAAATACATGCATACCAATATGGTTGATATGGGACATGTCAGTAAGCAGAATTGACTTTTACAATTCTACCTAACCAAGTTGCTCATGTATAAAATGTAGTCAACAGTCAGCATCAGAAACATTGCATTGTCATTGTCATTCCAAAATGCATCACATTTACCAATATGGTTGATGTAGGACATGTCAGTAAGCCGTTTACCATTCTTCCTAACCAGGTCACTCATGCATAAAATGTGGGTCACATTTAGTATGCATTATTGTTGTCATCCCAAATGCATCATACACACAAATATGGTTGATGTGTGACATGTCAATAAGCAGGAATGGACTTGAACCATTCTACCTAACCAAGTCACCCATGCATAAAATGTAAGTCAAAGACAGCATCCGAAGCATGCAATAATGTTGTTGTCCTAAAATGCATCTTACATACCAATATGGTTGATGTGGGACATGTCAGTAAGTAGGAATGGACTTTAACCATTCTTCCTAACCAGGTGCAGACGTGGACACCCGACACTAGGAGTATCACTTCATGAGGTGAGCTCAAAATCAAGAGTATATATGTAATCAGTTAGTGGACCTCAGACAAACTTGAAAATCCTTTAAACAATACAACTATATATTAATTTCAATGCTTCATGCAAAATTTTAAATCATTAGGGATGACAATTTGATTGTCAGGGGATTAATATTTTTGTAAATAAATAATTTAATCTTGGTCATGTTGTTGTCAGTGAAAATAAATATTCTAATTCTTCTTGTCATGAAAATAAATAATTTAATTATGATTGGAAGAATTAATTTTTTTGTTGCAAATTCAAATAAATACTTTGATTTTACATTTGGTGAACATAATAATTTGTCAAAGATTTTCATGAAAACAAATATTTTCAGTGTTGTTATTTTGGTCAAAGCCCAGTAACTCCGTCAAAAAGTCTCAACTGAAACTGATCTTCAAACTCGACCAAGGTATTAGTGATATAAACATTTGGTATAAATTTCATGAAAATCTGTTAAAATTTGTGGCCATGAGAGCACTTACAAGGTCAAATTTTGGCTAAAACAGTGTTGGTATTTTCGTCAAAGTCCCATGACTCCATAAAAAAATATTGACCAAGGCTGATTTTCGAACTTAACCAAGGTGTTAAAAGTATAAACATTTGGTATAAATTTCATGAGAATACATCAATATTTGTAGCCATGAGCTCGAGGGCGCTTACAAGGTCAAATTTTGGCTAAAACAGTGTCGTTATTTTCGTCAAAGTCTTATAACTATGTCAGAAAATATCGACCAAGGCTGATTTTCGATCTTAACCAAGGTATAAATAGTATAAGCATTTGGTATAAATTTCATGAAAATCCGTCAAAATTTGTAGGCATGAGAGCACTTACAAGGTCAATTTTTGGATAAAACAGAGTCCTGATTTCGGTCAAAGTCCCATAACTCCGTCAAAAAGTATCAACCAAGGCTGATTTTCGAACTTGACCAAGGTATTAGTGATACAAACATTTGGTATAACTTTCATAAAAAGCCGTTTTAATTTGTATGCATGAGCGCTTACAAGAAAGTGTGACGGAAGGACGGATGCATGGACACACAGACCCACAGATGCCCAGCATTTCTATGTCCCTGCTTCGCATTGCGGCGGGGGACAAAAAGACGTACAGACGGACAGATGGACAAAGTGAAAACTATATGGCACTTCATGCCGATATGCAAGGCCCTAATAACAGGCTGGGGCTTGGGAAGAAAATGGCAATATACATATATATCAGTTATCTATATAGCATTCAAATACTTCCTAAAGTTGTTGATAATTAGCCATTTCACCTGAAGCTTCTTAAATTTTTCTGACCCACAAAACATATTCTTTACATACATAACAAGATTGCTACGCGTAGCTATGTCCCCCGCCGCTGCAGTAAAGTCGATAAAGTCCCATAACTCATGTAAAATTTTGAGAATCATAATGGCGGCAGGATATGATCAACTGCATTAGGTTGCAAACAGCCAAGCAAAATTTCAGCAAAATCCCTTAATTGGATTTTGAGGAGATGTGTCCACAAAGTCTTCCTATGTTGTAGTATGCATTAAGTCGATAAAGTCCCATAACTCCCATAAAATTTGTCCAATCAAAATGGCAGCATAATCTGATCAAGAAATTACAGCATAATCCGTTCAGTGGTTTCCGAGGAGTTGCGCCCATAAAGTGTTCCTAAGCTGTAGCATGCATTAAGTCGATAAAGTCCCATAACTAAATGATACATGTAATTATTCATCAACAATTCTTAGCCAACCAAGATTAATTACCATTAAGCGATACAGTATCAGTTATTGACATGGTCAAAAGGTTTACGAAGGTAGGGAGCCCAAAGTTCCAAAATAGTAAATAGATGAAACCCTATGCCATGTATGCTAGGGTAGCTGCCTTGAAACATTAACTTACAAAGCCAATGAACCTATAGTAAAAGTCCAGTGCCTTAATCACTTGAGCATCTTGTCAAAATGTAAGCAATAACAGTACATTTTTTTAATACCAGAGGGCGTCAATCATATCAATCATCAAAATGCAGTTTACAGGTGAAGAGTAGCAGAGCCTGTAAACGGATATTTTGACTGTCAAATCAAGATTGACGCCCTCGGGTATTCGAATAATGTACTGTTATTGTGATACTAATGCAACAGATTATATCCAAGTTCATGGTCTGCACTCCCTTATTTATCCATTTGTAAGAGTTATTTTTCTTGGGTGTGGACAAACAAAAATCACCAGGAATTCAAAGTAAGTGTTTTGTTTAAAAAAAAATAGATTTACCAAATTATTAGTGACTTTTTTTTAATTACTGAAGAAATCATTTGATATAAAATATTTTGACTTTACTATCATGAATTTTACATAAGAAGAACCACGAATTCAGTTGCCTTTCACTGACAGAAGTGTTTCATTTCTGTTAAGCATCTACCTGAATAGAAATGATTCAAAATATGTTCATACTGATGCTTAATTACTGGGATCCGGAAATTTTTGGAACTGATTTCGGTCATTTTTTAGGAGGTCAGATGAAATTTTTGACATCGTCATTACCAACCCCCCTTTTTTCAATGATGCTTATTTTAAGCTATCATGTTTTCTACGCAACGTATGATTCTTGTCTCGTATTCTGATGCCGGAGGTTGTATTATCAAAAGAAAATATCACGTTTGAAGTAAAATCCTCTATTTCAAATGCTTTCTTTGCCAATATTTACCCCCTGGGTATTTACCACCCCTTGTTATCATCATCACAAGGGTAATTAATTCGTAATTGGAAATCAATTAAGGTGTTACCTGTCCTAATCACATGCTGTTAATCCGATTAAAGGTGATGACATGTTTATTTAATAATAACCTCTTGACATGTTACATCAAATTTAATTAGCAGTTTGGTGACTTAAGTCAAATTTTTTATGCATTGTCTTGTAGAATGTCCAATTCTTTTACATAAAATGCTTTTTTGAATGTCCGAAAAGTTGAAATTCATTTGGGTCAAAAATTGAAAATTTCGGTCATGACTGACAAAAAAGAGGCATTTCCGGATCCCTGCTTCATATGTTGACAATGCTGATTTTCTTGGAGATAATCCTGTTTCCAAGAAATTAACATCAAAATATTTCTGTTTTCCTTAGTGCTCAGTACTATAGGGAATAGGGAACCAGTTATTGTCCATAGAGGAATCAATTTAAAATTCTAAATTAGGGAGTACAGACCAGGAACTTGGATATGGTCTACTTAACAATTTCATGTTCTATTTCTGATGTGTGTTTTTTGTAACCCTATTAGGAAGCAGACTAAACAGGGACATGAACTCTGAAATAAGTCTCGGCAATTTTATTATGGCTAAAATTTCTATTAAAGAATTACTCCTACAGATATTAACAAATTAACATGAACATTCTGGATTGATTATTTCTACAAAGTATGACACCATCTGATCAAACCAAGATGTACCCAACACAATTTTTAATGGGAATCATCTAAAAACCATATATAGCAATCAAATCTGATTACAGTTGCTTGTAGTTTCAGGGGATAAGAATCTTGTGTTCCCTTAAAGTCACTGTAGTTGCCATCATTTTTGATTGGATCTGGAAACCATTACAATCAAGTCTGATTCTAGACATTAAATCAGTTCCCCTGAAGTTTTCAGTTTAAAAATATGTTTGCTGTAGCTGCCATCTTGGATGTTTGGATTTGACCACCCACTATGCTCAATTTAAATTATGCAGAGTCCTTAATTTTACAGTGATGTATATGGAATTGAAGACTACAGGGATGATTTTGCTTACCACACAAACTAAGCAGAAATGGCCATCTTGAAGCCAAATATTGCTCTATTATAAAGGAATTGTAATTAACAATTCCAGACTGTCAATAAAGGAAATCACCTTAAAATCAGAACAGATCCATCCCTAAGACTACTGGTAAGTGAGGTACATGCATACCGCTATATGTATTACAATATACCCCATATCCTTCAAAGTGTTTGCATAACACAAATTATAAATGCTTTTGGAAGTAATAGCACGGATTTTGTATATAAAAGTTAAAAACACTTACTCTATTCGCCACTTCTAATAGATCTGTTGATTTAGTGTCTTCTTGTAAGGTTCTCAGCGTTGTTGGGTCATGTGATTCAAGTAACTGGTGTAAACTGGTTGGTTCTGGACTAAGGTCTCGAGCCCCGCTGTCATAGTCTAAACTATCAGGTTTGCCAGATATTCCACCTGAAACAGAGAATATGTACTTAACATGTAAAGATATGTTTGAGAATAATACAGCTATCCTGCAAACAACTGATTAAATCACATTTGAGTCTGGAATAATATGACAATGTGACAACCTATGGAAAATTCACACTTCATAAATTCGGGAAGGTCACAATTAATTTGAAAATGTCATATTTCATAAGTTCAGGAATGTCACAATTAATTTTCTGTAAATGTTGCATTTCATAAGTTAAGGATCGTCATACTTAATTTTGTAAAACCTACAATGACCCCTAATGTCGTCTGCTACATGTTATCCCATTGGTCATTTTTGGATACCAAGATAAAGCTATCTAAATTTTGATATCAATACAGTAGGTTGTATTCAAAAAGTTTTCCAATGAAAAATATTGCTTTTTTATCTAATTAATATTTTTATACTGCATACTTTCTCAACTATCTGCTAAAAAAAAATTAAGTTGCTGTATACATCATGAATACGAAACAACTGAAAAACTAGGCAGATTTTCTTGATCAGTGTATCAAGTCCTATCATTAAAAACAACCTCTCTACATATAGAAGGGCTTGAGACCCTTTATTAAAATGTAGTTTAAATTATTCAAGCAGTCTGGGGCTAAAATTTAAGGATGGCATCATGGATTTTTCTGTCTCTTTTATCAAGTTCTATGATTAAACTATTAAAGAGCTATCCAAGAGAATTTCAATTTGATCTGCAATGGTTTGTAATAATGTTATACACACATGTAATCAATAGTGTTCTCATGTTTTGTAACAAAAATAGTCATATTTCAGTCAATCGTTTTTTTTATCTCATTTCATCATATCCTGTCCTTGCTGAATCTTCTTAGAAGTCTGATATCACATTTATTGTATGGTATATTGACTTTGGGAATACAAATTGGAATGCAGTGAAAGAGATGAAGCTACAAAAAATTTTAGTAAAAAAAAATATATGAGACTATTTAAAATTTTAAAGTCAGTGGAGGATCCAGACTTTCTGGTAAGGGGGGCCCAATCCATAATTTTTCAAAAGGGGCAGAACCCAATTTTCCGAAAAACCCCTACAAACATATTCCAACCTAAGGGGGGCCTAGGCCAAACACATCCCCCCCTTAATCCGCCACTGACAGTGATGGGAATGCCGCCTAAAAGGAGAGCGAGTCTACCTGGTGGCCCTAAATTTATATCATTGTATTGTCACCCCTACTCCTGTACCTAAAACATGCAAATTTAAGTGAAAAATCAAATACAATTTGGCCCCACAGCAGATTTATTTTGACAAATACCTACCAAAACTATCACTACTCATTGTAGGCCATGATGTTACATTGGTATGCTGGTTTCCTATTCCACTGGTATCCAGATCTAAAACTGGTTCCTCAGTAAATTCACAGGGATCCAGATCAGTCATTACCTAATAATAAGAGATTATTTGTGCTAAATTCCTTAATAAATATACATTATATATATCATGATATATAGTGTGATGGTACAACATCTTGTATCAGGTAGAGTCAGTTGAATGAGCTGTATCTCTACGAGTCACGTCAGTGACGAGTAGTGATGCAAATTATTCAACAGAGGAGACCTGATACAAGAATGTTGTACCATCACATCTCTATTTATAATTTGTTTATCTAACATTCTGCAAAAAATAAATACTAAAAAGGGTTTTATTCATTTGATGTTACATTATTTTTAGTTTTAACCAAGGAACTACTTGATGCTTGATGTGACGTTTTGCTTTTGCTGACGTGGATACACCCGCGACATCACGCCATTCTTTCATCACCACAGTGTGGTGATACAACTTTGTGTATCATATAAGTTGCGCTTGGTAGTATTTCAGGCGTATTTAATATGAAAGCTCTTACAATGTTAGATAAAGCTAAACATCTTTGCTTCTGAAACTCTGGAAAATATTTGAATAATTCAATAATTTTCAGAATGAATTGTTGCCATTTTTTAGCTTTACGGCAAAATTTTAATTTACAAAAACACCTTTTAGAGAACTATGTATTATGGGTACAAAAAATTTCCATGATTTACTAGGAATGGGCCTACATGTATATTTTGGCCCTAAGAGCTGAAAAATCACTGTTGATTTTAAAATGTATCCAGCTGACATGCTATTATTAGGTTAATCCCATTATCTGCAAAACATAGAAAGCAGCAATAGCCTGCTAAGCTCACCTCGTTGTGCAGTATTGTCACATGTTGCCTATGTCAGTAAACAGGAATGGACTATAATCATTCTGTTTAACAGATTCAGTCATGCATAAAATGTAGTTTACAGACTGCATCCGAAGCATGCATTGTTGTTGTCATCCCAAAATGCATCATCCATACCAATATGATTGATGTGGGAAACTTCAGTAATCGGGAATAGACTTTAACCATTCTACCTAACCAAGTCGGTCATGCGTAAAATATAGGTCACAGACAGCATCCGAAGCATGCACTGTTGTTGTCATCCCAAAATGCATCATACATACCAATATGGTTGATGTGGGCTATGTCAGTAAGCAGGAATGGACTTTAACCATTCTAACTAGCCAAGTCGCTCATGCGTAAACTGTAGGTCAGAGAAAGCATCTGAAGCATGAAATGTTGTTGTCATCCCAAAATGAATCATACATACCAGTATGGTTGATGTGGGACATGTCAGTAAGCGGAATGGACTTTGACCATTCTACCTAACCAAGTCACTCATGTGTAAAATATAGGTCAGACACAGCATCCGAAGCATGCATTGTTGTTGTCATCCAAAAATGCATCACACATACAAATATGGTTGATGTGGGCCATGTCAGTAAGCGGGAATGGACTTTAACCATTCTACCTAACCAAGTCGCTCATGTGTAAAATGTAGGTCAGAGACAGCATCCGAAGCATGCATTCCAGACATCATCTCAAAATGCATCAGGCATACCAATATGGTTGATGTAGGGCATGTCTGTAAGCAGGAATGGACCTTAACCATTCTTCCTTACCAGACGCTGACGCCAATGCCGACGCCAACGCCAGGGGTACCATATAAGCCCCCCAGCTAAAAAGGTGTGCATTTCCCCAGAACTGGGCTTTTTACTTTTGTTTCAAAATTTCGAACTTCTCTGATTTCTCCCATAATAATGCATCAGAATTTTTTTTATGCCCTACCCACGAATGTGGAAGGAGCATATAGTGTTACCCTTGTCCGTCCTTCCATCCATCCGTACGACCGTACGTCTGGTTAAGTTTCGCATTTAAGTCCATTTCCCAGAAAATGTAAAAGGTTGAACAATGGTAATAGGTCAGTAGATAGATCTTTAATAGTACTACATAGTTAACTAAGTAGTTTGACTCTTTGACCTATATTTCATGCTTGAGTGACTCTGGTTCAGTTTTATGTCATTTCTAAACAACTATACATTATAGGACAAAGATATTTCATCAAATCAATTGCCTTGATGAGTACTACCCAAATCATTGACAATTAGGTGGCTTTGACCTATATTTTACGCTTCAGTGACTTTGTTTAAGTTTTGCGTTTAAGTTTATTTCTCAACAACTACACATTATAGGACAATGATATTTCATCAAAGTAATTGCCTTGATGAGAACTACCCAAATCATTGACAATAAGATTGCTTTGACCTACATTTTACGCTTCAATGACTTTGGTTAAATTTTGCGTTTAACTCAATTTGTCAACAACTTCGCATTATAGGACAATGATATTTCAACAAAGTAATTGCCTTGAAGAGTACTACCCAAATCATTAACAATAAGGTGGCTTTGGCCTAAATTTTATGCTTCTGTGAATTTGGTTAAAGTATGCCTTTAAGCATGTTAAGTCCATTTCTCAACAACTACACATTATAGGACAATGATATTTCATCTAATTAATTGCCTTGATGAGTACTGCCCAAATTAACGACAATTAAGTTGCTTTGACCTACATTTTAATATGAGGTTATACTTTGCAATAAATCTTTTGGCGGGGCATCCGTGTCTTACTGACACATTTTCTAGTTTCTTAACATTTCTTTCCAAAGTTTACTTTAATGTTTAATTGTCAAACACTTCGTTACAGACAATAGCATGAATGGGATCAGATACAAGTTCATTTAATTTTTATGCAAGATCTTATCAGTGTGCTTATCCTAATTTTTCATAGTTTGATTAGATACATCCCAAGAAGACTCGTTTAAACTCACTTGTGTACGAAAGTGTAGAAAATCCTGGAAGGTCAGTCTACTATCTCTATTCATACCAAGCTGATGCATAATCTCCTGGGCAGATTCCTCCATGTTGAGCTGTTGGCACATAAATATAAAATCATTTCTGAAAAAAGTAGAAATATATAAATTTTATGTACAGATTCCTCCTTGTGGAGCTGGTGGCACATAAAAATAAAATCAGGTGGGAAAAATATAGAATGCATTTTGCACAACAGACAACCTACATTTATATAACAAGGTTCTACCATAGTACATGATAGTATGTGTGTCTACTGTTTTAATTTAGAAGTTCATTTTTTTTTTAATTCAGCACAAATCATCACCTTTAAAAAGAAGCAAGACCATTTTTGGAATACTAGTTAAATGTGTTGAAGTATGTTGTATATATACATGTATAAGTGTGTGTATGGAAATGTCAACACAATACAGACAGTGAAACAATGGAAATTTGTGGTAATTTTCTCCAGGACTGAAAAAGAAACTGCAGTGTTTCCATTTTCAACGTCTTAAAGATGGCCGTTTTCCACAATCATTTATATCAGTTGAAATTAACACAATCGTAATATAAAAAGTGACAAAAACAACTGGTCTCCCTCAAGCCTGTGTCAAGTTAAAGTGGTTGTTTATAAAAATAAAGGTGGTTGTTTTAACCACCTTTAAACAGAGATGGAAAACACTGATCTGTCAAACCATATAACTAAATAATGCCTTTTCACTGATACAACAGCACATATGAAGAATAGAATAAGAATATTTTATTTCCTAATTAGAGGGTACAGAGGTTTTAATTCAGGCACATGTAGTACCTTTTATTTTGCCCTTAGAAGCAATACACTTCTGACATCCACTGATTGAGGAAAGTATAAAGTAGACAGCAATATGTTTTTTGAGGTTTTGAAATTATCAATATACAGCATTGGATCATATTATAAATAAATGTCGTAACATGGTGTTATTTCATGTTAAGGCCATAATTGAAAATATTTAGATTTTCATCACCCCCTACCCCCCTCCCCAGGGGCTTCCGGAGTGATCTTGTACAGCATGCACTTTTTGTAATTTTTGTAATTTCATTTTTTTGCAAAATATGCTTAACTGGTTGACGCTTGGTTCTGTAGTCTATTCACTTATCATGCTTATAGACACTAATACATGTACTGTGATATTACTGTTCCAGCCAAAGAATCGAACCTGACCAGAATCTGACTCTTTATTTTTAAAATGCGCTATTAAATTACGCAGCACAGCAGTGTCCATCTACCTTTTTATTTGGGTTGATAGCTGTACTAGTGGAGGTATGTATATATGTGCCCTTATCTACTGGTTCTTTGAACTCTTCTAGGTAAGTTGACCTGTTTACATTAAGGGGATACGATACAGTACCAAGGGCAGATAATAACGTCGCCGAATGTGGCATGTTATTTTCGCAACGTCACGAATCAGAGGACGACGTCATAAATACCAGACTACGCGAATATTGCGGACAGAAGCATGTACAATGATCGACGTGGTTGTGAATTGCCCAGAACGCTCATGGGACGTGATAGCTCCAGATCCAGCATACTTTTCAAATTGAAACCTGATAGCAAAGACTTCCCATCGGAATTGTTTGCAATAGAATCTATTTTTCCCAACAACAATTTGATTTTCGTTAAAAAAAGATTTACACTTGTTGCAAGTAAACAAAAACACGGTAGAAATTTATCAAGTTTGCTGTAATTATTACTTAGCATCACTACTACAAGTCCATGAAAACACTAAGAGATTTCAAGAGTCATTAAAATCTCGTGACTTTTCCAGTG
>MJUU01017081.1:4362-36378 GCA_002080025.1 Modiolus philippinarum | reverse complement strand
CAGAATTCATTGTATGTTGTGTTGGTTTAATTTAAGGGGTTGGGTAGGAGGGTTTTGATCCCGATTTCCCCAGAAAAGAATGTACGATTCCCCCAGTGATCCCAAAAAATAAAATTGACCGAATTCAGTTCCTGATAATTGTTTTTTCCCGAATTCTCTGTGAAATAATTGGCCTTTCCTGTTGTACGGAAAAAGATCATACCGACCCTCATTTAAAGTTAAATAATTATCATGCATATTGTCGTGATAATGCCCCTTCAATATCATACTCGCGCCTATTATTTATTGATAATACATTGTCACAGCATTTTGTATTTAACCAGTGAAAGTATTGTGATATAAAAAAAAAACGATTTTCACGGGATTTTTAATTGAATTTTCAAAGGATCCCCTGAACATTCAAATCGTAAAACTCCCTGAAATTGCCCTGAAAATTGATTCTATTGTAAACGATGCTGTTGGAAAAAATGATTCTATTGGAAACGATGCCGAAAGGAGATTTTTGCTTTCAGGTTTCAATTTGAGAAGTATGTCGAATCTTGAGTTGCCACGTTCCCTATTTCGTCATGAGCAATTCATATTTAACCACATTGATTTTATCATAGATTTATTTTACATGCTTTTCTTGCTTCGGTATTCGTTTGCCGATGTAACCTGTCCGCAATTCGCGAAGTCCGGTGATTTATGACGTCGCGCTCTAATCTGTGACGTCGCGAAAACAACATTCCAGATCCGGTGATGTTATCATCTGCCCTTGGTACTGTATCGTATCCCCTTAAGATTTTCATCACCCGCTACCCCCCTCCCCAGGGGCTTCCGGAGTGATCTTGTACAGCATGCACTTTTTGTAATTTCATTTTTTTGCAAAATATGCTTAACTGGTTGACGCTTGGTTCTGTAGTCTATTTAAGAAATAAAACATGGCCGCCATACTATATTGTCATTATAACATGGGCTTGAGTTGTTTTTGCAAATATTTTATCCCGAGCGTTAGCGAGGGGTAAAATATGCAAAAACAACGAAAGCCCATGTTATAATGACAATATAGTATTTGGCGGGTATGATTTATTTCGATTCTGATATGGAAATTTCACCCATTTTATACCCGAAGCGAGCAGCGACTATCTAATGGTTCCGTAACATTTTGATTTTGATAAACAAATACACGGACAAAAAACTTTCCACAAATACAACAAAAACTTACTTTCGTTTGATGAAATTGCTTATTTAACTGTAGAAAATGCCTCAAGTCCTCTTAATCTCAATTTAAACTTTCCAACCGACGCTGCTTACGAACCGGACATTACGATGTTATTTGTGACGTCACAAGTAGGAAAATTAAAGTTTGTCCCGAACATTGCCTTTTCAAGTAAAAAAATTCCATAATGAATTTCGGAAACAAATTTAATTTAAAAAGTTGTTAGTGAATGGTAGATGATTTTGACAGTTAAAATGAAAAATAGATTCAAAATATGCAACAGAAACTATGCATCTTTTGCGCATGTGCTAAGAGTGTTATATTGGTATTATAACATGACTCTATTTACAAAGCTAATACGGGAAGCCATATTAGAATCACTTATAGACACTAATAATAACATCTGTGAGATTTTGTTATAAATCCGCGCAATTAAGATCCCATCCTACTACTTATAAAAAGAATAGGTCATCATGCTTGTTTTCTCTAGAATTGAGATCAAACATGTCAAAGTTTGATCATTTTTGCCGGTTTTTTTACCTAAATTTACAAAGAATGCACCATAAAAATACGGAATGGCAGTTTTCAGCTAAATTGAAATAAAGCTTTTATCAAGCATGTCCAGGAGAATTTAATATATTTTTGTAAATTGATTGTTTATGATATGAACTATAGGTTAAAACTAAAAAAATCTTTATGACACCATGCTTTTACAAGGAGTCCGAATTAAACATTAATTACAGGAAGAGGGAGCTAATTTGTGGCAAAATTGGTGAAAATATGACGGTTCACATCTGTCATTCAATTATGACATTACAAAAGAAATACTGTGATATAACTGTTCCAGCCAAAGAATTGAACCTGACCAGAATCCGGCTTTTTACATGTTTCATTTTTAAAATGCACTATTGAATTATGCAGCAAAGCAGTGTCCATCGACCTTTTTATTTGGGTTGATAGCTGTACTAGTGGAGGTATGTATATATGTGCCCTTATCTACTGGTTCTTTGAACTCTTCTAGGTAAGTTGACCTGTGTACATTAAGGAAAAGGAACTGGGGAAGGCAATGCTCACATAAATACTTGTACAGTGCTCCCTCGTTATACCGCCCCTCTGTAATGGCAGTCCCCCAACTTATCGCTAACCATTTTCAAGGTACATTTTTCAAAAGATGCATAGTTTCTATGTAATTTATTCCCTTGATATATTGCCACCCTCACTTATGGCCAAAATTTTCTCTGGCCCCAAAGGTGGCGATATAACAAGGATGCACTGTATGTCTTGTTTATGTTGTTCCTCTTTACATCTTATATCATTAAATATTATGGTGCTCCTGACAGAGGAGGGACTTACTTAAACAAACAATTCAAATGTAGGATCCTCAATAAACACTATGAACACTACTGTCACCATGGTCACTTAGGGGCGCTGTTGTACGGATGTGTAATTTTGTGAATAAAAATCTAGCATTTTATAGTACGACACAGGTAAGTGAGAAGTGTTGAACAAGTCACAAAAAGCTTTCCCTAAAAGAGCACCATCTGGCAGTCAGGGGCATCATCAAAAACAGTTATCATGGTTATAAATTTAATAACCTTTATTGGTCAGATTTTTCCATTTTTGAATTATCTCCCTTAGGGAAAATTGCACAAATAACTAAAATTGGATATTTCTTCTACAATATGTCAAATTTTCATCAAGCTCTGATTCAAGAAACTTGAACAGCAAAACCACATGATTTGTGTAAATTTCAAAAGATATTGATGAAGTAAAACATCTTAATTATCAGTGAACTGCTAATACTAGATAATGAACATTTAATTGGCATCTAAAGTCCCTTGGGGGCCCGGGCTTGACTTTGACCAACATGGGTACCATGTTCCTGATGGTGCGTATCAGATGTTATGGTTTCAAATTATAAAGGAAATGTTAATTTATCAAAGAAAAATACCAACACAAATGAGAAAAATTTATTATGGCCACAATAAGGATTTAAAGATCAAAGGAAATTAAAAAAAGAACCATTTTCAATTACTTATTGAAAACGAAAATAACTGAAAATGGTTAAAAAATTTATAACTGTGTTTGGTGATGCCCCTGACTGTCTGGTGTTTATTGAGGATGCTACCAAAATGCACGGATATAAATTAGCTTTCCGAGACAGATCTTCCTTAAAAAGACAGGGGACAGGCAAGAATCAAAGGACGAACTTGATTCTTGAGATTGGTACCCCATCTCTTCTCTGGGCCCCCTGTTCCCTTTCGCCTTTTTGTAGGACCGAGGCAGAGGGGAGTGGTGTAGCTATGTACAGTGTGTAGCCTGTACGGCCATAATTAATAAAATGTTTGTTTCCCCTTACCCGACCCTACCTAATGATGTTGAGTAGGTAGGTAGGAAGAAAATTTTTTTTCAGTCTGTGCCTTTAGCCACTAGCCCTACGCCCGAGACTAGTAAAATCAGTTTCGGGCTAGTAAAAATTTGAAGTCACTAGCCCGGTGGGCTAGTTAAAATTGTACCTTAATAACAAAGAATCTTCTATAAGGGCTAGTGAAATTGAGTTCGGGCTAGTACAACACCGGACCTTTCTAGCCCCTTCGGGCTAGTGAAAGAAAAAGTTTTTGGCACAGACTGTTTTTTTACCATTTTTACTAAAATGTGGTAGTATTAGAGTAAATACCGCTATTATCCGACATTCGGGGTTTTTCGGCCACTCCAACTGGCTTCGTAGATTCTTTCAATAGGTAGAGCCAGTTTTGCAAATATCCGATACTGCGCAGAACGACGGTATTCCCTTTGTTTGGGAAACATGCTATTTTTGAACCAACACTATACATAGATGGATTCTGATTGGTTGAAGTTTGTGAATATGCGCATTGGAACTTTCCTTTTGCTACCTGGGAAATTAAAATTCGTCTGCATCACAAAAAACACGTAAGTTCATCCAGCTTAACCTGTATATACTTATTGCTAACATATATTTTTTATATATACACAGCTTTGATAATGTATAAAATTTCAATATTCGCATTTATTTTGAAAAGAAAAATGCATATTTCTCTTATTTTTTATTGTTTCTATGTATACCGTCCAATGAACCCGGTGTAATTTTATCATATAATAAAGGGCTACGCCGAGCGCAGCATGATACGACCGCAGCATGTCGACCACTGAAATTTGAACAAGTGTTAACTAAACTTAATATGGACACAGTAATTTGCTGGACACAATAAGGATTAACTGAAAAAAAAAACTAGAGAAAATCAAAATTAGCCCTTTAAATCCCTTATTAATAGGATATCGTACAAGCTATAAGAAAAATCTGTTTCACATATTTTGAAATATTACAATTTGGCCCCTTTGACCCTTTTTAGCTTGGAAACCGTAAGAGCTACGCAAAATCTATTGCCACAGTAGTGAAAGCTTACACAATTAGAATAATCGAAAGAAAAAAATCTGATGAAAAATGGAAGATTTCACATATTTCTAATAATTGCAATTTTGGCCCCTTTGACCCCTGGTAAGAGCTACCACAAATCTGTTGACATACTACTGAAAGCTTACAATGAGAGGAATCCAAAGAAAAAAATTCCATCAAAATCTGATGAAAAATAAAAATTTTACGTTATCTGCATGTTTGCAATTTTGGCCCCGTTGGGCCCTCATAGCTTGGATAGGAAACAAGTTATCAAAAATCTGATGGTGCAGCACTAGTTAATTTTTCATAAGGAATCTATTGCAAAACAAGAGGCTCTCAAGAGCCTGTATCGCTCACCTGGACCATGGCTGACATAGATAAAAGGCATTTCCAATAGGAAAAACAAAACATAAAATTTAGTAGAATACTTTTTTTTCTTAAATTACAGTATTCTTGTTTGGCTCCCATGGCAACACAAAGATCCACCATCCATTACAACCCATAACAGAACACTATTCAAAAAAAATTTGGGCAGGGGTTCCCCTTATTATCAAGGTAATACATATTGCTGAAATTAAAACATTCAGACCACAATTCAAATAAAAATTCAAAAATTTGGGCAGAGGTTCCCCTTAAAATAAAAAAGGCCAATGTAAAAACTATTTTCTAGATGGTGGCCATCTTGGATGAGGTACAGACCTGCCAGATACATTTTTTGGATGGGACCACCTAAGCACCATTGTGGGACCATTGTGGCTTAGTTTGGTTCTAATTGGACTAGTAGTTTCTGAGAAGAGGATCTTTGAATGTATATTCCATAGGGTCCAATGTTAAAACTATGTTCCCACTGGTGGCAATCTTGGATGAGGTATGGACCTGCCAGATACCTTTTTAGGAAGGGACCATGTAAGGGCCATTGTGACTAAATTTGGTTATAATTGGACTTGTAGTTTCTGAGAAGATCTTTGAATGTCTTTTCCATAGAGCCAATGTCAAAACTATGTTCCACTGGCGGCCATCTTGGATGAGGTACAGACCTGCCAGATACCTTTTTTGGAAGGGACCATCTAAGGACCATTGTGACTATGTTTGATTATAATTGGACGAGGAGTTTCTGAGAAGAAGATCTTTGAATGTCTTTCCCTATGGGGTCCAATGTTTAAACTATGTTCCCCGCTGGTGGCCATCTTGGATGAGGTACGGACCTGCTGGATACCTTTTTTAAAGGGGACCACCCAAGGACTATTGTGACCAAATTTGGTTCCAATTGGCCCAGTGGTTTTAGAGGAGAAGAAATGAAAAGTTTACGCCGGACGGACGGACGCCGGACACCAAGTGATGGCAAAAGCTCACCCTGGCATAGCCAGGTGAGCTAAAAATGGCGCCAATGGCGCCAATTGAATTTCTATGATGAACATACCACAGACTTTTGTTTTGGTTTATTATTATATACATGCTGTTTTCAGTTTGAATTATTTTGCTTAAAATAGATTTTGTTCAGGAGTTAAGTTCTTTCCTGTCCTTGTAAACTATTATTTTTCAACTTATTGATTATTCCACTCTCTAGGCCTCAGTTGATCACTTCACTTATATGAAGTATTTCTCTCCTGAGGTAAGAGAAGTTATCATTGAAGTAACATTTTCTTTTCCAATTTGGAAGATTCAAATTAGTATTAAAACTCTCAAGAGAATGATTGAGGGCTTTTCCAGAAAAAAATGTACAGGGGGGCAGGAACGCAAATTATTTATTTCTACCTTGGTGGGGGGTGTTAAACTTAACTATACTTATTGCTTATACCTGAAAAAAATCATTATAATTATGGTGGTGGTACCCTTAATTTTGACTTGCGTTCCTGCCCCCCTGTACATTTTTTCCTGGAAAAGCCCCGAGGTATTAATCAACAGAAATTTAATTTGCAATTATTTGCATATTATTGTGTATTCAAGTAGATGTTTAAATAAATCCATCACTTTAGAAGGAATTAAAAATTATCTTAGAAATATATATCAAACTGAGAAAGTAATTGCAATGAATCAAAACAAGTTTGAACTATCCCAAACATTATGGGAAAATTGGCATAATCTCCTGACATAAATTTAATTGAATATTTATATTTTAGAATATTACATTTGAGGATTTGCTTAATAATTTCTCTAGTGCTGTTTAAACTAATGATTAATTTTTCAGATCATTAATATAATACTAAGTATAAATTTCAACTATCTTGACTGACCAGACCAATTTACTTTTCCAAAATACATTTCTTTTATCTATTTATTCAGTTACTTATTTTTTTTTCAATTCTTATTCATTTATTTTTTTTAGAATTGTTTTTTAATTTCATTCTTTTTGGGGGTGTTTTTTTCTCTTTAAAATGATAAAAACCATGTTGATGTTGACATATCACATTGTTTTCTGTGCATGCCTCCCTTGGGCACCAGTGGGACACAGTAGGCCAACTAATTATTTTTGTAATTAGTTTTCAAGAAATGTGTCATGTTACATTTCTGATCTTTTGAGCTGCTGGGTCCCTACTGGTGGCAGGGGACACATGCACAAAATTGTACAAAATTGTTTGATATTTAATAATACTTGTATTGTATATTAATGCTTTATGATATGAATTGACATGGCATATAAAAATAAAATAAATATAAAAAAAATATACTTGTGTAAACTTCCATATGATTTATAAAAAGTAGTTTAATCCTTTATTTTATTAGAATTGATATGCTAATTTTAGGGAAAAGAACACTCAAAACTCTTTTTAATTTCGTTTTCATAACAAAGAAAAGGGGAAGTAACTCAACTTCATAAATTGCGTAATTTAATTCATAATTTTGTGCCAACCAGGTTGGTTAGTTTATGAAGGAAAGAAATGATATAAGATGAAAATAAATAAAGAGTATAAAATATTAGTGTATAAAAATACTCTCTCAATTACTTAAGTGGGCTTATATCTGTCATAAATCGTTTTCGCACGTGTGCACAGGTAAACACTGACAAAAGGTAAACAGATGACCGGAAATAATTAATGGCTTGAGGCAATGAATTGACATAAAATAAATTGTTCTGATTAATTTAAAACAACAACAATGATGACAAGTATCAAATAGGATCTATAGAATATGGACAATACCGGAAAGTTGATTTGAAAAACGTTGTCGCCAAAAAAATTGCCAGGAACAATTTTTTGTCGCCAGAATGAAAATAAAATCGCAAATTGCGACATTGGCGAAGCCCAGCGTGATCCCTGTAATAATTCATACAGGTTAAGTACTTGACTGATAAAGTAAGTTCATCTGCTGTATCTGTGCCCAATACTACCGGAGTTGAAGTTGAATTAGAATCCGTAAATCAAATTAGGCCAAATAAAAAAATAGGTGTGGTTCCGGTCACCCGACCGACCCTATTTTTTCCTGCCGACCCTTGACTTTTTTTTTCACCCAAAAAGTAAAAAAAAATAGAAATAAAACGACCGACCCTAGTTTTTATGGCCACTTTTGACTGACAAAGTTTAAGTAGAGATCAGCGGCAAAATCGCAGTTGTTTTGAAACTGTAAATCGGTATTATCATAGTTTATCAACTAGCAGAGTGTTTATTAACTTTATCGGAACCTTTTTATAAGTATTTGATGAGAAATGAGCTCAAACGCCGCGAAAATTGAAGTTATTTCCCATCAGGAAGTTTTTGTGCAATCATAAATTCGGAACGAGTTCGGTGCGGACTGACTTATCCGTATTTATTTCACGTGTTATTAAATATTTCAGAGGCTTCAAAGCCTATTAAACTGTTGCGGGATAAATTTAAAGGAGACTTAAACCTCTTCTTTTTCATCTGTTGTGAATAAAATATTGTCAAGAGTCAATTATTATAAATAGCATATTGTCAGCTATATCGACACTTTACCGATCACATGGTTTGTTGACATCCTCAAAAGTCATGGCGGCTAAAAAGAAATATTCGAGATTATGATATGAAAATATAAATTTTGGTTAAATACACCTTCTCTTTATAACTGTTAGGAATTTTCCACTTCATAACAACCTATAGTATTTATCAAGTCCCATAGTGTTAAGAACGATCGCTGCTTGAACTGAGACTAAAAATCGATCATCTGGGAACTTGGACAAATCCTTATGTATCCACATCCCTATCGCTAAATCATTTTTAGGGTAAAAATGTGGGGATAATACATGGTTTTATATCATGGGTTACAATGTATTTACATGTTAAGTATTATATATTATTTAAAAAAAATAAATAAATAAAATAAAAAAAAATCCCGACCTACCAACCCTACTTTTTTCAGAGGGGTGACCAGAACCACACCTACTTTTTATTTGGCAAATGAAAAGTAATGAAAAAAAAATGCAGAAAAAAAAACAAAAAAAAAGAATATTCAGTCAAGAACATGTCTCTGATTCCGGTGATGCAAGACTCGCCACCCCCGTTGCTCAAATAACAAGGGTGTAAAATTACATCTCATTGAAATGAAACTTTTGCCACACGTTGAAAAATTTTTACACACAAACAACACACGTCTGGTGTGCGCCACTATTGATGATTGTGGCCTTAAATATGACTGTCCAAAGAACCCGCTGTTGTCCGATATAAGCCATTTCACTGTCCGTTGTTAGACCCGATTGTCCAATACAACCCGATTTTCTCTCTCTTCTTTTGAACAGTCAAGTACCTAACCTGTATGAGTTATAACAGAATAATAACATGCATGTGTTATTACAGATGTTGTTTTGAGTTATTTGCTCTTTATTCCTAATTCTGTAATAACATATGTATGTAGCAACCTAAAATATATTACCTTTTTTTGGTCACTTGGGAATTGCTTAGACCTTTGCGCAGAAACTAATTATTTAGCCTGGATAAATCAGTTTTCAATTAAGTTAAAACATTTTTGATGAACCATGGTTAATCAATGAGAACAGGCTCTAAAATGATATAACTTTAGTTGTAATAACAATGCTGAGTTATTACAGGCATATGACTTAAATATTTATTAGTTTATTAGACACTTGGGAATTACTAAGAAACTTGCGCAGAAACTATTGATATGCTTTGATTTTCATACATTACTATAAATAAAAATGTAATCTGATAAGGCATTATTGTGGTCTGAGGAAAACACTTTTAAGTGATGCAGAGTAGCTGTAATAACACCCTTCTATTATTACAGGCATACTTTCCCTGTAATAACATATGTATATTTTGCAATATTGGCAAACTATGAAAAGTCCTATGATTTTAACTCCTAGCATGCTGATAGACAATAATGGTAATAATAAAATGGTATACATTTATAACAGAACTATGACTGCATAATGCCTATTTGAAGCATGTAACATACATATGTTATCAATTTTTTCCCTTAGTAATAACACATGCATGTTATTTTTCTGTAATAACCCATACAGGTTAGGTACTTGACTGTCTTTCATCGTTTTAGTTCACCCTAGCTAGGTAAAAGTCAGAGAACTGCAAAAAAATGAAACTAGTTCCTACATGCATACAATTTGAACCCCATTGAGACTGCAGTCCATTGGTAACCAGTCTAAAAACCGAAAATGTCCAAAGGTGTCCGATAATAGCCGTATTTACTCTACTGTAATTTATCAACAAAAAAAAAAGTAAAAAAAAAATTTGTTCTCAGAAAAGTCAATAAAATAATTTGGGTAGGGCCATATTTTTTGGGTCGGTAGGGCTACATTGTAAGGCCAGTAAGGGGAAACAATTGGCCTAGCATGCCTAGGGAAGAGGAGGTAGGGTATCTTGCCATTCTTGGTAAGAATCCATTCAGACTAATGGCAAGCATCTTATCTCATATAAAAAAAATGATATGAAGTGTTGGATGTATTTTTGTGACTCTAACCCATCAAGGAAGCCATCTCCGTCACCATCGCAGCTATTGAACAGTCTCAGCAGTCGTTCCTCCTCTCCCGTGCTACTGGAATTACTCCCAGAGCTACTTCCGGTTTTTATTGATCGTGGTGATGCTTCTGCTTCTCCGGAACATTGCTCCATTGTATGAATGGTTTCATAATGTAACTGGCTGTATTGAAAAGTGTCAAAGCAGTTTAGGAAACTTCACATTGTCTTTGCAGGAAATAGGCACTCGACCGAATCATCACAACTTCCGGTCTAGACGCAGAGGTGAAAATAGATTGCAGAGCGATCACCTTTGAAGAGGTGCACGTATCTCCGAATTCGGATCTCCTGTAGTTGGCGATCACAATTCTGGAATACCAGATATTCTGGAACAAAAATTTATTCCATAATTGTTGTTCCAGAATTGTTAAAATTTTCAAATAATGCTAATTAAGGGGGTAGACCTGGGGTAGGAGGAGATAACTCTGTTTTTCACTTTTTTAATACTTACACAAACAAATAGAATCATTACAATAGGTATTATTAAAATTTTAAAATTGTAAAAAATTTTCCACACAGCAAATAAATATTAATTTTGTCATGAAATCAAATACCCAACATCCAGTTATTTATAATGGGTGCATTTTACTCTACATTTTTGCAATGCTGTCCAAAGATTATGAAAATATGTAAAAGTCAGATTTTTTCCAAGGGAGGTAATTTATAGCACAGATTCAGTAATTTTATTGATTTTCACCCACTTTGTTCTAAATTAAGAAAAACTGGGGCGGTAGAATTTTCAAAAATTTTGATATATCTTACATATACTAGTTTTCTTTCTATTCTCAGTTTTTGGTGAATATTAAACGACAGAATTTTTTACAAGAAGTGTTTAATAGTGATCAAAATAGAGTAAAAAATTCAGCCTATATTATTCAGAACACCCATGTATTTCAGTTCAAACTATTTTAATTCACTATCATTATTCATGCTTACTTTCACACATGTCTAAACTACAGAATTTTGCATTTGAAATAATTTTAAATCAAATACAAATTTAATTAGAGCCAATTCTATACACCACAATCAAGTCATGAACGGAGCAAATGATATGAGGAAACAGGGTATCTTTGATGACCACTAGACATAAAACGGGACGGTAAAAATTGTTGAAAATTGCTGAAAGACAACATGAACATGTGTAGTTTTAATGCTGAAAATATTAAGAAAATTAAACAAGTGGAAAATTTTAGGCCTACCCAGGTCTACCCCCTTAAGTCAATAATGTTGTTACTTGTCATTGTTAGTTATGATTGTAATTCTGTTTACATGATCAAAGACTATAGATGAAACAATTATTAAAGTATACCAATAATTAAAGATCAAAGGGTATATAA
Source organism: Modiolus philippinarum (assembly GCA_002080025.1). NCBI lineage: Eukaryota > Metazoa > Mollusca > Bivalvia > Mytilida > Modiolidae > Modiolus > Modiolus philippinarum. The sequence goes on along the minus strand of MJUU01017081.1, from coordinate 24,483 downwards.
TATACATATACATAATTTAATTAGTAAAAGAGAGATCAATCAAACACTGGGATAATGTCTTTAATTGTCCAAAGCTGAAAAAAAACCCTAAAAAGGTATAAATTTCAATCACCCCAACATTCTTCATCTGAAATCGATTCCTGCAACAAGTAACAGCACTGTTCCATTCTTTTCCAACTGCCATGCCTGTATTAGGCAGGGTTAATATTATTGTCATATAATTATAAATCCACCTGCAAGGGCAACACAGTACTTGGCAGATCTCAAGACACAAACCATTAAAACTACAACAAAAACCAAAGACATCGCTTGCGACAAAATATGACTCGGCAGAGGCTGTCAAATATGCTGCCGATGTATATTCAGGCCATGCGGTAAAACATCAAAGATTATCAACTGAATCTGAGTACCAATACCGCAAACGACTAGTCACTGAACGGAGTGACAATGACAACAATGATACTTTATCAGATGACCCCACATCAACAACGTCACTTTCCATGCAGCAATCGCTCAAGTTCATAATGCAGTTGGACAGAAAATCACTTCAGAAACAGCTTAGTGAACACCAAGACACATACAACTACCTTGAACAACAAGGCGGGTAGTTGAAAACCAAGACTATGGACGAAATGAAGCTCACGTTGATTAGTGTTACTGTCTATCATTTGTCTTTATGTGATTCAGAGGAAGATATTTTCAACAAAAGGCCATTTTCAGGGCGACCAACATATTTCAAAAAGAATTTAGTTGTTAAATAACCAATGTTTTATCTGTAATTTCTGTGACATTGCCCTATCTATCTCTCATAAAAATGTCTAGATAATAGGGATTATTAATATTCAGATTCAATCTTGTAACAATTCTGGAATATCACAATGTTCCAGAATTGTTGGAAAAAAAAAATTAAAAAATTAACAATTCTGGAATAAATTTTTGTTCCAGAATTGTTAACAATTCTGGTATTCCAGAATTGTGATCGCCAACTACAGGAGATCCCCGAATTCTCTACCCTCTAAATGGGATTTGCGTTTATCCCTGAAATTCAATTTCTTATTTAATGCTTAACTCGGAAATTTGGTTTACGGTCGCAAAATATAAAGCGACTATCTTAGCTTCTAGGTTATATATACTGTAATCTACATCCCTGGGGTCTCATGATGGGGAAAATCGGACAATATTGTCTTCTCTTCACCTCCAATATTGGAGATCAGCAAACAAAATCACTTTTAAATTGTTCGTAGCACTAAAAGTCACTATTTACATATAAAAATTCCTCGTCCATAAATATTGTCACGAACCTTTAATATCATTTCATAATTTATATTGTACTGTTTTATATTATTAATATCTTGATTGCTTTATTTTGTTTATTGATGTATAGTTTAACACAGGTGCACGTGTTATATTATTACCTGTCGATATATTATTGATTACTTGTTGTTTACCTGAGAGCAGCCAGGTGTAAATTAAATAGTTAAATCACGTGACTGGTCAGTCGTATAAATTCTGCTGATTTTATATCCCTGTGTTCAGTCTGTAGAAGTTACAGGAAGTATGAACAAAAGCAGGACCATGGTAATTATACACCTTAGTTAAGAAACTAATTACAACTAATTACAACCACTAATTTGGTTTAACCACAAGTGTTGGTTAACATTTACCATAAATCGTGGTTGACTTTGGTGAAAGGTGTACCACTATGGTTAAGCCCTGGACTGAACCACTTTAACCATTATTGATGGTAACCATCTTAACCACAAAGTGTGGTAAACATTTCAACCACGAAGTGTGGTTACTTGAATAACTGACTTGTCAACACCTGTTTATTGACTGATTCATTTATTATATTAGTTGTCATTTCATTTGCTAAAATGCCCATGTCTTGATTATATGAGATATCTAATAATAAAGTGGTGTTAAAGAGCAACTTTCTTTGGTGTAATTTGCCATTAGTTTTGGCTCGCCAGACACTTATAGCAAAACTTAAAATTGTAGCGTAGGCGAGCGCGTTACATTGGTACCTCCGATGGAACACTTTAAATTAAGTGTCTATTAAATTTATTTTCAAATATTCAGAACGGCATTTTGCCATTCTCCAGAGATGACTTCAAAAAGTGAAATGACTGATACAGAAAGTAAATCTAAACCAAAGTCGTATGACGAACATCTATTTGAAATTGTATTTGAAATGGTTGACAAAGAGTTGCAATCAAACCAACAAGTGTTGACTTCAGTTTGCAAAGGGTTATCGGAAAATTTTTCCGAAGTCTGTCATGCAGTTAAAGATATAACTGACAATATTTCCACCATACAATCTACACAAACATATGTGTTAGAAAGACTAGATGAGATGCAAAAGGAACAGGCTGATCTTAAGAACTCCTTAAAGGAGTTAAAAGATGAAATGTTGGTTTTGAAAACTAAGAATCAAGAAAGTCTTGATGCTATAGAACAGGAACAAATTAAAAATCAAAATATCTTTCAAAAATTTACAAACCAAATAGAGGATATTGGAGAGAAAACGAGGGAACTTAGTCTACCCTCTGACTCCAAATTAAAATGGGGATCCACAATTAAAGTAATCTCAGAAACCCCATTACCTGTGGACAACTCATGTTTTGATTTTGATAAAGGAGATCAAACGAGTCATAAAAATGAAGGTCCTAAAGCAGTTGTCTCAAGTACACCTATAGGTACAACAGTAACCACACACCGTCAAAACGAATCTTTGCAGTTGGCAAAATCAGATAGCTCTAAAGATAAAAGTTCAGACAAAATTCCAAGTGATGACCAAAATCAAACAATGTCACAAACTGACCCAACCTCAAGCCATATTAAAATGCGTCCTGTAAAGTACGATGGTCTTGAAGACTGGGAAGAATATCTTTCCCAATTCGAAATTCTGGTTGATATTAATAAATGGGACGATAATGCAAAGGGGTTGTATCTGGCAAGCAGTCTTACAGGAACAGCAAGAAGCATACTGAGTGACCTTTCTGAAGACGAAAGACGAGATTTTTCAAAATTGAAATCGGCATTGTCGCGAAAATTTGGCAGTGAATACAAAGCCGAAATGTTTCGAGCGAAACTTCAGTCGCTTTCGTCAAAAGTCTGAGACAATTTCTGAACTTGCTTCTTCGATAATGAAGCTCACGCGTCAAGCTTATCCAAAAGCAACTTTGCAACTTTTGGATACTCTTGCCGTAGATTATTTCATAGATGCCCTAGAAGACCCTGATATTCGCCTTAGACTTAGACAGTCACAGCCAGAATCAATTACTCAGGCTGAGACTTTAGCAATAAGGTTAGAAACCTTTAAGACTGCTGACAAATTTAAGCATAGAACGGTCTGTGCAGCTTCCGAAAAGAAAGAGCAAAACGAATCAGAAAACTCTGATAAAAAGGCTGATCAGATAATGCCCATTCTTGAAACGTTTATGAGTAAAATTAGCAATGATGTGGACTTGATTAAATCCACTGTTGGTTCAAGGCAAAATACTGGTAATCAGAATCAGCCTGGTAAGAAGTTTTGGAAGGGCAAATATTATGGTCCTCAACAGAATAAAAACGTCCAAAAACGGGAACAAATGAAACACAACCCAAGGACAAGACTGACCAACCTTCTGTCAATGGTAAAGCTGGTCAAAGTGACCAGTCAAAAGAAGGGGGAAACTAGAAAGAGTCGGGTCCAAGGGTCGGGACACGACATTAGAATCGATAGATAGACCCAATATAATTGTTGCTAGAACAGTATGGTCGGGCGATGTAGGTCTTTTCTTAAGTACCAATATTTGTGGTTTACCTCTCACTATGCTTGTTGATACAGGTGCCACAGTAACGATACTTAGATCAGACTTTCTTCAGTGTTTGCCAAAACGAATTACAGAACATCTGGAAACTGTTAATGCTTCTTTAGTGACCGCAACCGGCGAAAGATCTAGATTTTTAGGAAAATGCAAAATTCCTTTTGAAATGAATGATGTCATAGTGCACCATGAAGTTTGGTTTGCAGATATACAAAATGAAGGAATTCTGGGGTTTGATTTTATGTCAAAGCATAAATGCAACCTTTGTATGACAGATTTCACTTTGACTGTTGGTGATAAAAGTACTATCCCACTTCATTCGTCTCCTGTTGGCACTAGTTGTTGTCGTGTTATGATAGCCGAGAACACGACAATTCCTGACAATAGCGAGACAATTATAAGTGGTGTACCATCAAAACAGTTTAAAAGTGACAAATCTGTCATGGTTGAACCTGTTAAAAAATTTGTAGAGGATAATAAATTTTATTAGCAAAGTCAATTAATCGTGGAAATTGTGACAGGCTTCCATTGCGAGTTATGAATGCAACCAATCAGACAGTCACTTTGAAAAAGGGTTGTATAGCTGCGACATGTGAAATTGTAAATCCTGTAGAAAATAAACAAACAGTGTCCAGTTGTTCTGTAACAACAAATGAGAAAAAGACAAAGCTTCCATCCCACTTGAAAGGCTATATCAGTCGTCTTGCAAAGAGCTTTCAGAACCTCAAAAGATAAAATTACATAATTTTTTATGTGAATTTGAAGATATTTTCTCAAAATCATCAACTGATATAGGTCGAACCAAACTGGTTAAACATAAAATCGATACTGGTAAAAGTAAACCTATACGTCAACCACCAAGACGTATACCATTTGCTAAGAGAGCTGAAGTACGTCAAGAACTCGACGATATGAAAAAGATGGGTGTGATTGAACCAAGTGAGAGTCCTTGGTCAAGTCCTATTGTTCTGGTTAGAAAGAAAGATGGAACCCTCAGGTTTTGCATCGATTATAGGCAATTAAATGAAGTAACCATAAAAGACTCACATCCATTGCCTAGAATCGATGACACACTTGAAACCTTCTCGCATGCGAATTGGTTTTCCATCCTTGATATGCGCAAGGGCTATTGGCAGGTTGAGGTTGACGAGGCTGACAGACCGAAAACAGCCTTCGTAACTGGTAGCGGGGGACTCTGGCAGTGGGTTACACTTCCTTTTGGATTATGTAATGCACCATCTACTTTTGAAAGTTTGGTTGAAAATGTACTTTCCGGGTTGACCTATCAATTATGTTTGGTATATTTGGATGATATTATTGTTTTTGGCAACACCTTTGATCAGAAACTGGAAAATCTAAAATTGGTATTTGAAAGAATAAGAAATGCTAATCTGAAACTTAACCCAGATAAATGTGAATTGTTTCAGACACAAGTAAAATTCCTTGGTCACATAGTATCAAAAGATGGGATCGCAACTGATCCTGAAAAAGTAGAAGCAGTGAAAGAATGGCCCACGCCTAAGAACATTAAACAAGTTCGAAGCTTTTTGGGTTTGTGTTCCTATTATCGGAGATATATTCAAAATTTTTCCCACCTTGCAAGACCGCTGAATAGATTGTTAGAGAAGGGGATATTGTTTCAATGGTGTGAGGAATGCGATCAAGCTTTTCAGAGGTTGAAAGAGAAATTAATTGAAGCCCCAATTTTGGGCTACCCCAAGAAAACAGCTCTTTTATTCTGGATACAGACGCAAGTAATTTTGGAGTAGGTGGGGTTCTCTCCCAGATTCAGGATGGACAAGAGAGGGTATTCGGTTACTACAGTAAAAGTCTAAATAAAGCAGAGAGATCTTACTGTGTACTCCTCGCACTTGTTCAGTCTGTTAAACATTTTCATTGATATCTTTATGGGAGATCATTCCTCATAAGAACTGATCATGGCTCCCTTAGATGGCTGAAAAATTTCAAAAACCCTGAAGGCCAACTCGCAAGATGGCTTGAGATATTGTCTGAATATGACTTTGTGATTGAACATAGGAGAGGGCGTAGTCATTTAAACGCCGATGCTCTTTCACGAAGACCGTGTTCAGAGTCTTGTAAGTACTGTATGAAAGCGGAAGAGAAAGAAAAACAGAAGGAAGACAATTCTGTCGAGACCCTGGGTTCTCAAATAGAAATGCCTATATGTTCAGTAGATGAGACAGAAAATGTCACTGAACATATAGGCACATAATGATGAAGAGATGTGCGACGACGATAGACATGTCTATAATCTGCTGAACAATGGCATAGTCGATATTGAAATCCTGCGGACAGAACAAATGAAAGATGATGATCTTAAAAGAATTATTGAATTTAAAGAGGCCGGGGGTAGACCTGAATGGTCAGAAATATCAAATCTGTCCACAACATTTAAATATTATTGGACAAGATGGAATGTTCTTCATTTACGATCTGGAGTTTTGTACAGGAAATGGGAACAGTTTGATGGTTCAAAATTTGATTGGCAGCTAGTTCTTCCCAAGAAATTTCGACGATTTGCTTTCAAACAATTACACGAAACCCAAACGTCTGGCCATCTTGGCATCACAAAAACTTTATCAAAACTTCGAATTAGATTCTTTTGGTGCGCTATGCGAAAAGACGTCATTCACTGGTGCCATGTTTGTGACAAATGTGCTTCAAGGAAACGAACACCTCGAACAAACAGGGCACCAATGCAAATATATAATGTTGGAGCACCACTAGAACGGGTTGCAGTCGATGTTTTGGGTCCACTACCAATATCAGATAAGGGGAATAAATACTTGCTTGTAATAGGGGATTACTTCACCAAATGGATGGATGCATACCCAATGGCCAATCAAGAAGCTCACACAGTCGCTCAAATACTGGTTGAACGATTTGTTGTCCTCTTTGGCGTTCCAAGAATATTGCATTCCGATCAGGGCACGAATTTCGAGTCTTTGGTCTTTAAAGAGATGTGCTCAATACTTGGAATTGACAAAACGAGGAGAACACCAATCCATCCAGAGAGCGACGGAATGGTTGAAAGATTCAACCAAACATTTGAAAACATGTTAGCATTATTCTGTTGTGAAAATATATGGGATTGGGATGAGCATGTTCCATTTCTAATGATGGCCTATCGTTCATCTACACACAATACAACCAAAGTATCACCCTGTTTGATGATGTTTGGTCGTGAGATCACTTTACCCGTCGATCTTCTCTTTGGCAGTCCTAGAGAGGAACCAAGAGAAGAAAGTTCAGATTATGCCTATAATTTGCCAGAATCTTTGGCAATTATTCACAAATTTGCTAGGGATAATTTAGAGTTATCCTCACAGGCAATGAAAAAGAATTATGATCATAAGGCCAATTTTAAACCCTTTGTTGAAGGAGACTGTGTGTGGTTATCCAACTTGGTCAGGAAAAAGGGCAGAAGTCCAAAGCTACAATGTCCATGGAAGGGTCCTTATATTATTACAAAGTGTTTAAGCGACGTTGTCTTTAGAATTCAAGAAAGACCGAACACAAAGCCAAAAGTTGTTCATTACAACAGATTAAAGAAATATACTGGAGAAAATAAACCAAACTGGTTCACAGCATCTTCAGACACTTCCACAGAAAAACATCAAACAGAACAATATTACAATGAAAACGAGTCAGAAAATGCAAGTAGTAGTTCTGATGATAATGATAATGAATCTGTCTCCACCCAGTCTGAGTTAGACAACAATGATTTGGTTCAAGATGAACCAGACGCTGTTGAGCAGGCTGTGGACACAGAACATATCACAAAAGACAGAAGAGGTCGAATGATAATAAGACCAAAAAGATTTGAAGATTTTGTGTAACCCTCTTTTTTTTATTTACAGAACAAAAGTACCTTCAGGTGCTCAATATGCAAACAAGACAGCAAGCAGAACTCATTTGCAACTAAGGCAGCCGCTGAAAGACACAATATGAAAAAACACAGCAGCTTTGGCTGGCAGTGTGCATATTGCGAATTTGTCACAGCTAGGGAAAACGGGAAGCACTCAAGGTTCTCACGAGGAGAAAGGCCGTTTTCATCTGTCTGTCATAACCGGATCACTGGTGAGACTGGGGAAGCAGCAAGACATGCATACGAGGAATACAGGAAAAAAGAAGCTCAGTCAAAAGTGGTTGAAGTCAAACCACCCATGGACCACTCAAGACACCGTTCTCCACACAAACGTTCGTATTCGGAGCGCCATTCCACATCTACATGTGCAAGATCACGGTCTACGTCACCAAAACGTCATTGTTCAGAAGGAAGAAGATGTGTTTCGCAGTCGGAAATAGATACCGTCGCTAAGTCTTCAGGGAAGTCACGAGTAAGAAACAGCAGATCTGGGTCACGGGAAGTGCAGAAATCACCAACAAAGAAGAAAACTGAAACGGCTCGTACAGTAGAAACAGCAGATAATAAGTCGCCTCAGAAAGACACTGAATCAGTGCGTATAGTGAAAACGACGACACACAGTAAAAATGATGAGAACAATAATTCAAAGTATATGGATGACACACTTTCAGAGTCAGACAATGAACAATGCAAACCTCCAAGTAGAACTGTTGTGTCAACAACTGTATATGATGGCAACGAGTCTCGGCAAGAAGGTGTTATCGTGCCCATCCACTTGTGGCAGTTTGTCTCCTAGACAGATATCTACTCCAGTGAAAGAGAAGACTGAAAGACCGGTAGCTAAGACCATGACCCAGATAAAGAACATGACAGCTGAACAACTAACAAGGGTAAGAGATGAACTTAACCAGGTTCTATATGATAAGTTTAAACTGGTTGAAGAAAACAGAGTGTCGTTGAACGTTGGAGGAAAGATCTTCGAAACATCCACCGTGACATTGAAGTATGACCCTAGCTCCATCCTGGCAATTGCGACTTGCCGCCGCTATGGCTATAATGGACGCTGTTCACTATTCGTCGACCAAGATCCTACCTACTTCCACTATGTACTTAATTATCTGAGAAGTGAGGGTGTTATCGACATACAGGCATTACCTAAGGAAATTGGACCATTACTAGAGCTCAAGAGACTTTGTGTAAATCTCCGTTTGGATGGTCTAGCCGGATTGGTGGAAAGGAGAATAGAGAACATTTCTTCTATTTAGAATATTATTTCATTTGTATGACCGTAATATCATTTTCATGTTTATTTTCATGTTTGGACTTTAGTGCCCTGAACTGAATAAGATTTAGTAAATTTAGTGGTACCTTAGACATTATATCATCATACCATTACTCTCATGTTTGGGGACAAACACTTTTAAGAGGGGGTTGTGTCACGAACCTTTAATATCATTTCATAATATATATTGTACTGTTTTATATTATTAATATCTTGATTGCTTTATTTTGTTTATTGATGTATAGTTTAACACAGGTGCACGTGTTATATTGTTACCTGTCGATATATTATTGATTACTTGTTGTTTACCTGAGAGCAGCCAGGTGTAAATCACGTGACTGGTCAGTCGTATAAATTCTGCTGATTTTATATCCCTATGTTCAGTCTGTAGAAGTTACAGGAAGTATGAACAAAAGCAGGACCATGGTAATTATACACCTTAGTTAAGAAACTAATTACAACTAATTACAACCACTAATTTGGTTTAACCACAAGTGTTGGTTAACATTTACTATAAATCGTGGTTGACTCTGGTGAAAGGTGTACCACTATGGTTAAGCCCTGGACTGAACCACTTTAACCATTATTGATGGTAACCATCTTAACCACAAAGTGTGGTAAACATTTCAACCACGAAGTGTGGTTACTTGAATAACTGACTTGTCAACACCTGTTTATTGACTGATTCATTTATTATATTAGTTGTCATTTCATTTGCTAAAATGCCCATGTCTTGATTATATGAGATATCTAATAATAAAGTGGTGTTAAAGAGCAACTTTCTTTGGTGTAATTTGCCATTAGTTTTGGCTCGCCAGACACTTATAGCAAAATTTAAAATTGTAGCGTAGGCGAGCGCGTTACAATATACACAGCGGTGCGGAATTAAAACATATGAACACAGTCTGTTAATTGATATACAGCACTTGGATAAAAAATACTGACTTATCCCTACGCATTTTAAAAGTTTAGAAAAAATAATCTATTTAATTGGGATCGTAATTTAGATTTGCGTTGCATTAATTAAATGGTAAAATTTCCATAATCATGATAATGCAACAGTTAAAATCTAAAAGCCCTTATCTTTTCCTTGCTTTTGTGTATGGAGGGGTATTTCCGCCACCAGAGAAATTCTATGCTATAAATTTTATCTTCTCTTTTTTATTGTTTTCACTTTCCTTATCCATAGTTCTACATTTTCTACATTCTATATTGTAGATTCTAAAATATCATTTTATCACATTTTATATTCTTTCTTTCAATGTTCCTATTTCATCCGTACTTCTGCAGTTTTTATATTTTATATTATTGTTTCTAAAAACTCAATTTGTTATATTTTATGTTCTTTCTTTAAATGTTCCAATTTCTATGCTTTGTTCATTAAGTTCTAAATTCTTCTTTCACGACATTATATCTACCGTGTTAATTTCGAAAAATTTCATGTTTTATAATTTGAAAGAGAAGTGTTCAAAGTAAGCATTCATTGTGCAACATTCTTTCGTTTATATTTAACTTTTGTCTTTGTATTTTCATGCAATTTTTGTTTTTATGTGCTAAAAATAAACGTGGCGGAAAAAACGCGTATGATTGAATTATGACAACAGATGGCGCGAGTGTTTCTGTGACAGCTTTTCATACACCAGCAGATTCGTCCACGAACGGGACTTTATAGGGACATCATATATATTATTATGTATTCAAAGACAATTTTTAATATGATGCAACAAAATGACATTTTTAAGACGGTGAAATAAAAAAAAGCCTTTCCATTTAATTGAGAGTGCAGCGGGGGAAACTTATAGGGGATCTTTCATGATTGGAAGCGATAATATACTTTACTGAAAACAATACTGCTTACGTGACGCGGGAAACACTGAAAAAACATCTTGGATAGGGAAACAGAGTTTTTAAGATTCTTTGTTAAATCCCCCCTCGTGAAACGGGAAAGTTGAGAAAAAATTGTGGAATTTAGGGAAAGGGCCCCCATAGTCCTAGTTGTGACCTTCTATATACAGCTTCAAAAGTTTTAAGCCTGATGGAAAATACTCCCATTTAGTAATTTATGGGAAAGGCGAGACCCACATGATTTTCGGGACCTCTGGATTTCTCATTTGTAACTTCGGAAAATCGGATAACCCCTATTTTAAGGCCACATATTCGGAATGAAAATACCCACTTGGATACCTGAATACAGGCATGTTTTTAACCACGGAAAATCACGATTTTCATTTAAAATAAAACGGGATTGGGAAAAAAAATTGGTTTCTTGGATAGATAAAAAAACACAAAGTTTATCATACTTGATCATCTGTACATGAATCAGAAATGAGCAAGCAATATGGGCAGTTCATTTACACATCGTATTCTTTTAAATTTTACATTTCGAAAATTCAGTATACATGCATTAAATTTTCGAACACATTCATGCCGAAAATGGGCATTCTTTGATTTCACACATAGCGTCACGCAAGTTAGAAGTTTACAATGGCAAGGGTCATATTACAGCCTTCAGTGGTCAATAAGTAGATCTTTGATATATTTTATCAAACTTTTTTTTTATATTTGTTGTCCTGTTAATTTATTTGTAATATAATGAGATGGAAAATGTTCCATAATTCGCGGTTTGATCACAAAATTCCACCAATTTATTGGCATGAACAGTTCTCCGAGAGCCCGGATCTGAAGCCCAGAGCCCAGCGAGTGGATTCTTGAGCCCTAGGTGCTGGAGCCTGGAGCCCTATTATTGGAGCCCGGGACCCTTGTGTTGGGTCCAAATTAAAAAAAATGCAAATCCGAGACCCAGAACTCCCGTTATTCCCCAATCAATGTAATTAGGTATTTGAACTTTCTGATTTTTGTAAAAAAATTTAACAGAATATGTGCCTATTAAGAATTAAAATTATTTTCTTGAAGGGAGTTCCCTTTTGCACTGAAATCTCTTCTGTAAATGGCTTTAAAACTTTTCGGGAAAACTACGCTATTTCTTTTTTGTCAAGAGCAAATTGCTTTCAAAACTCGCCATATTCACACAGGAGAATTATAAATGTCTCGATGCGGTTAAAGCTAGATGCGGGGTCGGCTTTGAAGTAAACGGAAATCGAGTCGGCTTTTTTAGTGAGCAGGAAAGGGATCATCGAAAATAAAAATGCACGTGGAAACGGGAATTAATGTCGGAACCGCTTAAAGTTTACGTCGTGAACCGGGAAAAGGTTGCTTTTAAGGAGTGTAAAATATTTCTAGTCCCATTAATACACCTGATGAAAATAAAATCCCCGTGTATTAACATTATTAAACGAAAATTTCAGGCTACCGGAATGGTAATAGTTTTCTAATAAAAGAGGGGTTGGCGAGATCAACATGATTTTCGAGACGTCGGGATTTTCAATTTTTCAACTTGGGGAAAACAGATAACTCCCATTTTCAGATCACGAATTGGAAATGGAAATACCTGGCCCTGCTAAAGTGGACACGGGGGGGGGGGTTCGTGTCTTGTCACCGATTTGTTCAGTACGCAGTACTATGAAATGTTGTTTGGGCACTCAAATGACTAGTTTCACACCACAAAAAGAACTCTATTTAGGGGTAATTTAACATGCAAAAACCACTGGGAAACTTCATACAGCCATGCCGAGCTTTCCCAGGCAAAAGGTTCGCTTTTCTATATAATCAGCGATTTCAACTGGTAATTGAAACTGCATGGTCAAGCTTGTATACATTTGTCATAAACTTTCGACTGAGATGTCATTTCTGTGGCAATTGTCCTTAATGCCAGCAGCTAAGAAATCTACAGCTAAGCCAGTCGAAAAAGACAAAAACTACCGCTCAAAAGAAAGTCAAGAAACCCCGGAAGAAGTGAAGCCAAGAGATTATCTCTTACATATGCAGACAAAAGTCCTTCTAAGGGCTACTAAACTTCTCAAAAAGAATATTTATAGTTGTTATATCAGCAACTTTCAAAGTCAAAAATAGCTTTTCCCTTTGTATAGTGTATTTTCTCTTTCTTACTTATTCCCCTTTCCCCTGTTCTGTACTGATTTTATTTACTTATTTATTTATCTCTTCATTAATATTTTTTTAATTGGTCCTTCTCGATATTAATATTTCATTCTTTGTTGGCTCCGGCTCCAACACAAGGGCTCCGGGCTCGTACACTAGGGCTCCGAGCTCAAGCACTAGGGATCTAGGCTCCAACACTAGGGTTCCGAGCTCCAATACTATGTCTCTGAGCTCCAAACTATTGCTCCGGGCTCCAATGCTATGGCTCCGGGTCCAACTCACTGGGCTCCAGACTTCAGCTTTGGGCTCTCAGAGAGCTGGGGTTATCCGATTTTCCGAAGTTAAAAATGGGAAATTCGGAAGTCCCGAAAATCATGTGGGTCTCGTCTCCCCCCTCTATTATTAAAAATGCATTACTGGGTAGCATGAAAATTTCGTTCAACATTGTACATCTGGCTTATAAAACTTTTAATGCTGTATATAGGAGATCACAATGGGGGTCCTTTCCCAAAATCTCCACTTTCCCGTTTTACGAGAGAGTGGGGGGTTTATTAAAGACTCTTTAAAAACCCTGTTTCCTGTTTCCTGATTCAAGGTGATTTTTTTTTCAGTGTTTCCCGCGTCACGTAAGCAGTATTTAGTAAAATATATTATCGCTTCCAATCATGGACGATCCCCTTCAAGTTCTCAACGCTACACTCTCAATTTAATGGAAAGGCTTTTTAATTTCATCGTCTTAAAAGTGTCATTTTGTTGCATCATATTAAAAATTGTCTTTGAAATACACAATAATATATATGATGTCCCTATAAAGTCCCGTTCGTGGACGATTCTGCTGGTGGATGAAAAGCTGTCACAGAAACACTCGCGCCATTTGTTGTCATAATTCAATCATACGCGTTTTTTCCGTTTATTTTAAGCACATAAAAACAAAAATTGCATGAAAATACAGAGACAAAAGTTAAATATAAACGAAAGAATGTTGCACAATGAATACTTACTTTGAACACTTCTCTTTCAAATTATAAAACATGAAATTTTTCGAAATTAACACGGTAGATATAATGTCGTGAAAAAAGAATTTAGAACTTAATGAACAAAGCATAGAAATGGGAACATTTAAAGAAAGAACATAGAATATAACAAATTGAGTTTTTAGAAATGAATATAAAATATAAAAACTGCAGAAGTACGGATGAAATAGGAACATTGAAAGAAAGAATATAAAATGTGATAAAATGATATTATAGAATCTACAGTATAGAATAAAGAAAATGCAGAACTAGGGATAAGGAAAGTGAAAACAATAAAAAGAGAAAATAAAATTTACAGCATAGAATTTCTCTGGTGGCGGAAATACCCCTCCATACTTGTGTGCTCCAACATTCTGTATCTGGTACTAAATAAGAAATACCTTAATAACAAAATTCATTGTAAATTTAAAGAAATACGGAAAAACTCTCTTTTTGATGATAATCGAAATGCTTCTTTTGGTAACAAATTACGAACATACAGACTTTTCAAGGATAAATTTATGCCAGAAAATTATCTAAAGTGGGGAAATTTTTGTCAAAGACGAACAATAACAAACTTTAGGATAAGCTGTCATGATTTGGAAATTGAAAGAGGTAGATAATTTAATATCCCGGCAGATCAAAGAATTTGTAAACTATGTAACTTGACTGTGGAAGATGAAATCCACTTTTTATTAGACTGTCCAAAATTAGAAACAGCAAGACATAGTACTATAAATAGTATTGGGGAAAAGTACAAAAATTTTAAATCACTTTCTAAAGTTTCAAAATTTATATGGATAATGTCATCTGAGGACACCTTCATATATAATGAGTTATACCAATTTTTAAACAAATTAAACATCTTGAGGTGTGAAATTTTATCTAACAATAAAGAATAATATATATATATATGTATGTGCATGTGTGTGTGTGTGTATGTATATGTATATATGTGTATGTATTTCATATATACAAAGGGTGTTGCATGTCACGCAGAAGCTTTGCCTGTTGGAATATTAGTTTATAATCCATCAACTAGTGATATTCATGATATTGGATTTGTTGTGTCCACTCACCATATATACCTTATATAATATGACATTATATATTATTGTAAATATATCATAAGTACTGAAATCATACCAATCATTGTAATCATTGTATTTAAATTAATTGTGATGTTGCAGCTCATTCGTGGGCGTCGCGATTGACAATAAAATGTTTGTTTGTTTGTTTGTTTGGTACTACCGGTATGCATATTGTCTTCTACTATGATATTCTAGATCTTGCAATATTTATAATATTTAATTTCATTTCTGCTATTGTTTCTTGGCTTTTCTCCAATCAATACCGAGCAATCTAAAATAATTTGTATTTTTCTTTCTGTTGGTAGGTCATTCATATCCGGGCTGTTGTGTGATCCTGTGGTATTCTGTGTTTATGCTGTGAAGTGCTGATTGTCTAGCTGCATCCAAGCTTTCACAGTTTAGTATAAAATGCTCGAGATATTCTACATATCATGCCACATAACAAACAATTTGGTCAACATTGTTCTGATTAAATCTCGCTCTATTCTCTTGTAGTATATATGTTCCTGAGACAATTTTTAATTTAACTGGTAGACGGTTTACATCTCTCATAGAACAGGATGGCATAAATAATAGAGGATGCTGTTTTCCAGGGTTGTATTCATCTACATTTAAAAACTGTATTGACTTGTAGGATTTGGAGATTTCCAAAATGTACTTCTTCCAGCAGTCGTAGATGTTTTTATATACTTTTTGCTTCCACTGTAATTTAGAGTATGGAGCTTCTAAAAGTTTATTTTGTGACAGTGGTCACTTTGTTTACTTGTTTACGTTTTTATATAGGGTATTTTAGGTTAATGATAGTATTATTTATAGTTCCTTAAGTAATTCTTACGAGTACGGCCACGTAAATTCTCGCAGGGACACTTCCCGTTTGGCTTTACGTACCGGTTCCCCGGCCGGGCTCGTTGCCCCTAGGAACTATAAATAACGTCAATCACCGGGTCACCTGGACAGTTAAACGTTAGGATTCGAAACGAGCAGACGCTCAATCTTTAGCTACCGTTGTTTTTATTATATTTTATTATATAGAGGACGGTGAAAGATTGAAATTTCTCAGTGAAAGAAAAGTGATAATTAACTGTGAAATTATTTTCCATAATTTCACTCTAGGAAGTGACGTCACAATAGACGTCGTCAACGTTGTTGTTAAGTAAACGTCTCGGCGGATTAACATGGAAAACGTAGTTCTTGAAAAGAATCTCAAATTAAACCAATAATTATGAGAGAACTGATCTATATAATATAAACAATAGCTAATCCTAGATTCTGATTATCGAAAATATTCAACTCATGATCGAAAAACACTGTAATTCACTCATGCGCTGCGCGCATTCGTGAATTATTGCGTTGTTCGATCCTTCGTTGAATATTTAAGAAATAATTCATGGCAGGTATATGGTTATTGGAAATTTAACCATGGGCTGGGCCTTTATATTCGAATTTAACCCAGCCCATGGTTAAATGACAATAACCATATACCTGCCATGAATTATTTCGATTCTAATATGACAGAAAATGGAGTTTTCCATTCTGAAGCGACCTAAGAGAAGGCGGATTTCCCGTCTCCATTGCTGTTTGTGTCTATGACGTCACAATACACAATCTGACGTTTTCAAACAGATGCAAGTTCAAAATTCAAATCGAAAGCAAACACAATACACATTTACTTGTCTGAATGGGATGATTTAGTTAAAAACTGTTCTTAACATTTATTTATAAAATATAAAATTTTCGACTGAGAGTTCATATATATCAGGCGACTTCCCTCTTTTAATTTCTTCTACACTGTATGGTAACCGCGCCGGTAGCCGGGAGTTTGGATTTCTCAAAGATGGACGTACCGGAGTCGGATCAGTTAAGTATGTGTCATGTTTTTACACTTATCAACAATTTTGTGAATTATATTTTATCTCACTTAAAAGTCGTTAACATATATTAATAGTAGTTTGTCATACACAGAAATTTTCTCTCAGTGCAATTGATATTCAAGGACCGACCATTTAACCTGAAGGGGGGGGGGGTTATGGTTTTTTTTTCTGGACAGAAAAATTATTTATTTTTTGCATGTGTATCAACAAAATATTTTTTTTCAAAATTAACATTATTTTTTTGGGCAGAAAGCCTCATTCAGAAAATTTTTTTTCATCATTTTGGCAGCCAAAATATTTTTTTTCACATAAAATCAGATCCAAAATATTTTTTAGAAAAAAAAACCATAGCCCCCCTTCAAGTTAAATGGTCGGTCCCTTACTGTGAAAAACCGAGCGAAACATGCATGATCTGTTTACATGCATTTAAAAATGCAAATTTTTCGTGTCTATTTTCTTTAGTCCAACTGACCGTTCTTTCCAATTAGGGCATTATCCCCTTTAGAAGCACTAAGAGGTAAAAATGTACAGCTGAACTTTACCTATATATATATTATGCAAGAGGAGTATATGGTGACGTCTTCAAAACGGTGGTACCAACAAAAGTCTACGCCCTACATTACGTGACTAGTCCCAGAACCAATATAGATGTCGTGAAAATGTTCATCATAATGGATAAAATCTGGAACACCCAACCGCTGGCTTTTGGTAGTGTCGGTACTAAGTCTGGCAATCAAGTGTTCCTATCGCTGTTTACGTTTGTACTTTTGTCTTTCACTTGTGTTTTTCTTGTGCAGTTTCCTTGTGGATTGTGGCTTTTGATTGTAATTTTGTTTTTAGCATAGGTATTTTCTATTATTTCGGGTAATTTTAATTGGTAAGCCAATAAAAGCTTTTCTTTCATAGCCAGTATAAAAAATAAACAATCTGTATTACATGTAGATGTTAAAGGGAAACCTAGTTGTTTAACTTTTTTTATTTTTTTACCTTTTACAATTATTCGGGAAGTCCTGAAGAAAAAACTCATAAAACCTTCACACATTTATGTACGAGATGGAAAATACGATTAGTCAATCTGCTTTTCCAAAGCAATAATATGAGGATATAGGCGAAGCTGAATTCACTCGGTGAAAAACTGTTGTATACTGTAGGCCTTTAGAAAGGCTTTTCCCTTTGTCAGTGTTTATCAGGGACAATAGAAAGACGGCATTCGGTGGATCAAGAGAGGATGTTCCGGATTATGGACCCCCTTTTTATGAAAAAAACATGCTGAATTAACGCAAGAAATCAACTTTAGTTTCCTAGTAATATCTGTCCCCCGGACACATTTATCACTTACAAAAATAGCAACCTCCTGAGCAACGTCTCCTAAATTTCAATTACATTGTACTACTGACTACTGGTTTTTGTGTCGCCTGCACCTAGTGCAGGATCGACACATAGGGATCACTATCCATCGTCTTGCGTCCGTCTGTCCGTCTGTCCGTCCGTCCGTCTGTATGGCTCCAAAATTTTTACCATTATCCGCATCTCCTCCTAAACCACTGGGTACTTTCCAATGAAACTTGCAGGAATGCTTCAGTGTGTATTGTAGATGTGCACCATGCATTTAGTTTTTCTTTATTTACATTTTTCCAGATTTTGAAGCTATATTTGGACTATGTCATTTTAGCTTATTGGAGTCATAGGGCATACCTCCATTATCCGCAACTCCTCCTAGACAGCTTGGTACTTGCAACCAAACTTGCAAGAATTCTTCAATATATATTGCAGATGTGCACCATGCATTTAGTTTTTGATTAATTTTGATTTATTCAGATTTCTAGCAATGTTTGGACTTTGTCGTTTTAGTTTATTGGAGTCATAGCTATATAGGATATGTACATCCATTATCCGCAACTCCTCCTAGACCACTCAGTTCTTTCTAACCAAACTTGCAGGAATGCTTCAATATATATTGCAGATGTGCACTATGCATTTACTTTTTTGATTAATTTTATTTTTTTCAGATTTCTAGCAATGTTTGGACTTTGTCAGTTTAGCTTATTGGAGTCAAAGCTATATAGGGTATGTACCTCCATTTTCCGCAACTCCTCCTAGACCGCTTGGTAGTTTCCAACCAAATTTGCAAGAATGCTGCAATATATATTGCAGATGTGTACCATGCATTTAGTTTTTGATTAATTTTGATTTTCTTTTAGATTTCTAGCAATGTTTGGACTTTGTCAAGTCATAGCTATATAGGGAATATACCTCCATTATCCGCAACTCCTCCCAGACCACTCTGTACTTTCTAACCAAACTTGCAGGAATGCTTCTATATATATTGCAGATGTACACCATGCATTTACTTTTTGATTAATTTTGATTTTTTACAGATTTCTAGCAATGTTTGGACTTTGTCATTTTAGCTTATTGGAGTCATTGCTATATAGGGTATATACCTCCATTATCCGCAACTCCTCCTACACCATGATGGTCCAGGATTGGGAGAATACCCGCCAACGTCGCCAACGTTCGCCAACGTCGCCAACATTACTAATGATTTCCTTGTTACATGCAAGACGAACATCCGAAATGTAATATGTCGCCAACGTCGCCAACATTGTGCTCGAACAAGGCCCCTGTCGCCAACGTCGCCAACACCGCCAACATTCATTATTGATTTCCTTATTATAAACAGTGCGAACATCCGAAATGTAATATGTCGCCAACGTCGCCAACATTGTGCTCGAACAAGGCCCTTGTCGCCAACGTCGCCAACGCCGCCAACAATTATTATTGATTTCCTTATCACACATGTTTTATAAGCAGTGCGAACATCCGAAATGTTATGTGTCGCCAACGTCGCCAACATTGTGCTCGAACACAGCCCTTGTCGCCAACGTCGCCAACGCCGCCAACATTCATAATGGATTCCTCATAACATAAACGTGTGAACAATCAAACAGTTACATGTTTCAAATGCTGACAACATTTCTCTCGAACAATACCCCTGTCGCCAACGTCACCAACACCGCCAACATTACTATGGATTTCCCCTGTTACAAACATTATAAATAATCAAACACTTAAGTGTTGCCAACATCTTGCAACAAAAATACAAGCATACTGTAGTTTATATTATGGCCTAAAAATGAAGAACTGTGATCAGAATACTGTTTTTTTTT
>MJUU01017080.1:425532-453380 GCA_002080025.1 Modiolus philippinarum | reverse complement strand
GCACAATATGACAACAAGCTTACATTGTAAGTTATACAGTTGAACTTCTGGTAGCTGGAACACCACTAATATCTTGAACTGTATTTAAAAGTCTGATCATGTTTTACTATATTTTATGACAAAAAACATTCTTGCTAAGGACCACTTTCGACACCAGGTTTGAAGTCCAAACATCATTTTGTAAATGGCGGGCAATGACAATTTAAAAAATAAGTTTTAAAGTCATAACATCAATATCTATTTGGAAACCAAATTTCATTGAAATTGGACAATGTTGAATTTTCCTGCCTTTTTTGGTGGCCATTTTGAAAATGGCGTTCAACGAACAATTTTCAACATCAGTTTTTGAAGTCACAACTTCAATATCTATTTGGAAACCAAATTTCATTGAAATCGGACAATGTTGAATTTTCCCGCCTTTTTCGGCGGCCATTTTGAAAATGGCATTCAATGAACAATTTTTAACATCGGTTTGGAAGTTGTGACATCAATACCTATTTGGAAACCAAATTTCATTGAAATCGGACAACGTTGATTTTTCCCGCCTTTCTTGGCGGCCATTTTGAAAATGGCGGTCAACAAACAATTTTCAACACTGGTTTTGAAGTCGCATCATCACTATCTATTAGGAAACCAAATTTCATTGAAATTGAACAATGTTAAATTTTCCCGCCTTTTTTTGGCGGCCATTTTGAAAATGGCGGTCAACGATCAATTTTCAACACCACTTTTGAAGTCACCACAGCATGGCAAACATTTTATCAATTTACACTTAACCTTCATCTTCTATAGTTTTGGAAATAAGACGAAAATTATGAAAATTTTGAAAATTCTGTGAAAAAAGGGCAATAACTCCTACAAGGGTTTTTGGATTTTCTCCAAAATTTCAGGGTGGGTAGATCTTGATATGCTGAACATTTCTGCAATTAAAAGTTGACCTCTATCTGCTATAGTTTCTTTGATAAAAAATTAAAAATATTAAAATTTTGAAAAATTTCCGGAAAAAGGGCAATAACTCCAAAACTGGTAATCAGATTTTCTTCAAAATTGCAGGGCAGGTAGATCTTGCCATGCTGATCACTTTTACCTCCACGTCAGATTTTTGATATCTGTAACGGTTTTCGAGTTATTTGCCAAAAACTGCAATTTACCCCTATGTGCTATTTTTAGTAACGGCAGCCATGTTGTTTGGTCCTCGGACTCATCGGATATAATTTTGAAAGAGGATACCCTGGTGATGATTCAGGCCAAGTTCGGTTAAAATTGGTTCAGTGGTTTCAGAGGAGAAGATTTTTGAAAAAGTTTACGACGGACGGACGGACGGACGACGGACAACGGACGCCAAGTGATGGCAATAGCTCACATGACCCTTCGGGTCAGGTGAGCTAATAAAAGTTAACGGACGGATGGACGACGGATGCCGAGTGATGGCAAAAGCTCACATGGCCTTTGGCCAGGTGAGCTAAAAAAGTAGAAAAACGCTACATCTCTGTTCATTTTTAATTATGGATGTTTGATTGTTAACCTAGTCCATTAAAAGGTAGTCACTAGTGTCAAGCTTATGGAAAATATGATATGGACTCAGTTAAAAACCCATGTAGACCTTACCTGCTTAAGTACTTAAAATAAAGAAAATGGACTTGAAAAGGGGAGACACAGCACAATTCATCATACAAAAGCTTCAGACCAAATATCAAATCATTCCTCCATACACAAGCTGAGAAAGCCTGACCAAAATTTTGGACGTAAGTACGTACAGACGGACAAGGGTAAAACTTGATGCCCCTGTTGCCTAACGGCGGGGGCATAATTATTTTAAAAAAGAGTGATCATGGGATGAAAATGTACAGGCAATCTGTTTTTTTACTGTATATTCTTTTATAATTGTCAACTTTGAAAATTTGTGCAGAATAAAATTTCATTATTTATTAAATAAAATCATGTTTTTAAGAATTCAGAAAAATCTGGATTATCATTATAATCATTTCTAATCGGTAATATAATTATTTTCCAATGATACAAATTGTAGTGCTGTATTCCAAGTTTCACAAGGGGCATCACTCCAGAACACCTCGCCTCTGAACCAAAATTGGAACTTTAAGCCTCTGTTTTGTGGGAAACAAAAGGTGCCTGACCACAAACATGACAATTTGAAGGTAATATATAATTGGTCTGAAATCTTTGAGTGACAGATAGATAGACTTACTGACAGTTGTCCCTTTATTAGCTTTAATTAAACATAGTTTGCCCTTGATGGCTAGAACACCCCTCTTAGGTAAGCATTTTCATTGGTCTCTCATGAGCCAATGAAGTTCAACTATAGTACTTCATATAAGGATACAGTGCTTCCCTTATACCGCCCCTCTTTAACAGCGGTCCCCCAACTTATCTCCAACCATTTTCGACGTACATTTTTCAAAAAGATGCATAGTTTATTTGTAACTTATTCCCTCTATA
This sequence comes from Modiolus philippinarum, assembly GCA_002080025.1. Taxonomy (NCBI): domain Eukaryota; kingdom Metazoa; phylum Mollusca; class Bivalvia; order Mytilida; family Modiolidae; genus Modiolus; species Modiolus philippinarum. The sequence goes on along the minus strand of MJUU01017080.1, from coordinate 450,923 downwards.
TATCTCCACCCTCACTTATCTCCAAAATTTTCCCTGGTCCCAAAGGTGGCGATATAACAAGGGTACACTGTATTTTCTTTCATTTACTTTCCATGCCTTCTCTTGTTTTTTTATCTTCCTAGAACTTGACATAGATAATGTTTGAAGGGAGATAACTCTACAAATATATCATTAATGATCTATTATGCGGCAATGAACTAGTTTTCTGGCTAAATAAGTTTTTGATAGACACTACATGTGAAGAGAAGAATATACTAACAAAAATATAAACCATGTGTGAAAAAATATTCAAATAGTTGAAAGAAATCCAATTTCTTTCAATAAAATTGTTTTTCTTTAATAACCCGAGAGTATCCAAACTGCACAAAGTACCCAAATTGCACCATGCGTGGAAAGGATGGCTGGAAATCATAAACGTCTTTCAGGAAAGTGCATCAAATGATTTTTTGTCATTGTACTTTTTATCTGCATCAGCTGAAATGGACAGGGTAATTAAATCTGCCATGAAGAGTATTTAAGTGAAAAAATGAAGAGTAAGTTCTCAGGAATTTGTTGCCGTAATGAAACAAAGTCCGTGTGACGGGTGCAAAAATGTACATTTTCTAAGTTCATCATCCAAATTTTGGTTGTTAACCTTTCTATTATTAATCTTTTAAACGGTCCAACCAATAAAATATCATTAATAAGTATACTTCATGGTACAAAAGTAAAAAACATAAGCGTGTTTCAATAACTAGCCCGATCGGCCGTTTGGTATGGAATGTCAACAAACAGGTTGGTTTCAATGGAACATGCTAAAATAATGACCGGAAATTATAGAAATTGTAACAATAGACTGAGCACAAACTTTTTTTGACTGCAGCTGGGTTATGAAACTAGAGGCTCAGAGACTGAGCCTGTATTGCTCACCTGACAAAATACTTCTCTGCCATGCATGACCAAAAATGATGTTTTTTTACCAATGGAGGTCTAATTTTTAGCTATGTTTTCTATTAGCACCTGAATTTTTTTGTCCTATCGAAATGAGTAAACTTTGCAAAGGACCTTCTACTCATCATTCCAATACAATTTGCTTCACAACAGTTTCAGAGAATAAGAACAAAATGAGCAATCTTTGTAAAGGACCTTTAGTACATCAGTCCTATAAATTTGCTGCAGCGGTTTCAGGGGAGAAGACGAAAATGTATCATTCCTGTAAATTTGGTTGAATTTGCTTAAGAGGTTTTAAAGGAAAGAAGAAAATGTGATTCCCATAGGTTTCAATGTTAAACTTTGTTCCATGCTGCCAGCCATGTTTTTCATCAGATTGGAACAAAATGAGCAATCTTTGTAAAGGACCTTCCATTCATCATTCCTGTAAAAGTTTGGTTAAATTTGCTTCAGCCGTTTCAGAGGAAAAGATGAAAATGTGATTTTCCAATAGGGTCAAATGTTAAACCTAAGTTCCGCGCTGGCGGCCATGTTTTTTGTCGGATCGGAACAAAATGAGCAATCCTTTTAAAGGACCTTTAGTACATCATCCCTGTAAAGTTTGGTTGAATTTGCTTCAGTGGTTTCAGAGGAGAAGATGAAAATGTGAAAAGTTAACAGACGACGGACGATGGACGCCAAGTGATGGCAATAGCTCACACTGACCCTTCAGGTCAGGTGAGCTAAAAAAGAACATATATTGCCATCCCTCAAAAATTTTGTTGATGATATTTTTTGGTGGCCGCCATTTAAAAAAAAATACACACTTTATCATATTAAATCTACGAATTGTTAAAAAACTTAATTTTCACTAAAATATTTTGACTTCTAACATTTTTCAGAACTAGATTAATGTTCAGCCATATGAAAACGAAAAATAAAAACTAGCATTTTAGCAATTAAATCCAATTTTCCAACATAGGTGTAATTTGGGTACTCCTTGCTGCAAATTAACCATGCACTCGCTGGAACTTTTACACTAAAATAATTCAGGGAAGCTTTGAACCAGGACTTTTATCACTTTACATAATATAAAGGTTATGGTCTGAAGAATAAATAAAATAAGAATTTATTCAGTTTGTTTGCAAAGTTTTATAGTAGCTAGGTTAAAACATCAAAATTTGGTGCAATTTAGGTACCATCACGTTATGTTTATTGTGTTCTACAAAATGTTTTATATGCTATTTGACCAGGAGTTTGCCAACCATAACTTCCTTCACTGGATTTTTGTTTTCTCTTTTCTGTCATCTAAGTAGTGAATGAATGTGATGTAAGGGAAATAACTCTATTACAACTCGTACATTCTTGGTCAGACTGTACATTCAATCTATGCTTCAGTCAGACTTTCTAACTATAGAACTTATAACCATGAAGAACTTACCTGGGGTCTACAATGAAAGGTCTCAATTACCAGATATTAATCCATACCCGGTCTCCTCTACATTTTAACCCTAGTACTGCTGGCTATATTCAGATTATTCACTACTGCTGCTGCCGTGATGTCAATTAAGCTCTGCATCTCTCTGTGCCAGCTTGTTTTGATAAATTTTATTATTTAACCCCATGTTAATATCTTGTCAATTTAATCAATGATCTGTTGTTTTTTTGTAATAACATTCAATGTATTTATTTTTCAGAATTGAACAGGCTTTTCCATGTTGAAAAAAATATAATTTTATGTCGAGTATTTCTTGAAATATATCAAATAAAAGGATACAAACAATGTTTTGTTGTTTTATAATTAATTATTATGTTCATTATTAAAAATTAAATGAAGTTAAAAGCAAGATGGGTTTATATCATCTATTTCTTCTATTCCCATGCGATTATGTCGTGAAAATGTTGTTCCAAGTATTATTTTCCCATTTTGGAAAAAGGGGGGTCAAATTTTGACAGTCCTAGGTTCAAGAAATCTGCCACATACCTGTTCATCTTATTTGATTTATCCCCGAAATGCGAACCCATGCAAAAGATAATCAATTAAATCATCAATCGTGTCCTGATTATCCATAATTATAAATTTTCAACGATTTCTTTGTCAACCGGGAGCGCACTTGTTTCACGATTTTTCCCAGATCCAAGAACCCACGAACTGCGTGATTTATTCATTATTTTCCGTGTCATCCTCGTCAAAACTCAAATATAAATGCCCAGAATCACCGTTTGTAACCTATTCCCCTAAAAAATCGCGATTTTTAGCCTCAAATAGCTCCCATCAAACGTCAGCGTCAACAACTCCATCTTCGACTTTGTACACAAACAATGTGTAATTTCCACATACATTTATTTCCGAATGGAGTATCGTAGAGAGCCAATGAAAACAGTTCTGTATAGGAAATTCCTTCCTCTGACGCGTTGTTTACGTGTTACAAAAATAACTGCACAATTTCGTTGGTCAAAAGTGAAAATCCCGACCTAATATAGAAAGTCTATATATTGGCGACCGGCAGTGAAAGAAATACCAGAAGTAGTCAATAAATCGACGACCGCCAGTAAACAAAACTTATCTGGGTCGTCGATATAGTGAGGTCCTGCAGTACTAGGGTTAAAGGTAACCAGCAATAACTTACCTTGGGTGAGCCTGATTGGTTCCCTGACCATATAATGAGGGTGTTTAGCTACATGATAAAATGTAACAATCCCATGGATGTTGTCTATGTAACAATGACCGTCCTCAACTCCTGTACCTTGTGTTGACTAATAAACAAGAGATAACTTACCTTGGGTCAGCCTGATTGGTTCCCTGACCATCAATATAAGAGTGTTTAGCTACATGATAAAATGTAACAACCCCATGGATGTTGTCTATGTAAAAATGACCGTCCTCAACTCCTGTATCTTGTATTGACTAGGACAAAAGAGATAACTTACCTTGGGTCAGCCTGATTGGTTCCCTGACCATCAATATAACAGTGCTTAGCTACAGGATAAAATGTATCAACCCCATGGATGTTTTCTATGTAACAATGGTCATCCTCAACTCCTGTACCTTGTGTTGACAAGGAAACAAGAGATAACTTACCTTAGGTCAGCCTGATTGGTTCTGTAACCAGACATCCATCAATATAACAGTGTTTAGCTACAGGATAAAATGTAACAACCCCATGGATGTTGTCTATGTAAATATGGTCGTCCTCAACTCCTGTAACTTGTGTTGACTCGGAAACAAGAGATAACTTACCTTGGGTCAGCCTGATTGGTTCCCTAACCATAAATATAAGAGTGTTTAGCTACATGATAAAATGTAACAACCCCATGGATGTTGTCTATGTAAATATGGTCATCCTCAACTCCTGTACCTTGTGTTGACTCGGGAACAAGAGATAACTTACCTTGGGTCAGCCTGATTGGTTCTGTAACCAGACATCCATCATTATAACAGTGTTTAGCTACAGGATAAAATGTAACAACCCCATGGATGTTGTCTATGTAACAATGACTGTCCTCAACTCCTGTACCTTGTGTTGACTAGGAAACAAGAGATAACTTACCTTGGGTCAGCCTGATTGGTTCTGTAATCAGACATCCATCAATATAACAGTGTCTCCTCTACATTTTAAAGGTAACCAGCAATAACTTACCTTGGGTCAGCCTGATTGGTTCCCTGACCATCAAAATAAGAGTGTTTAGCTACATGATAAAATGTAACAACCCCATGGATGTTGTCTATGTAACAATGACCGTCCTCAACTCCTGTACCTTGTGTTGACTAGGAAACAAGAGATAACTTACCTTGGGTCAGCCTGATTGGTTCCCTGACCATCAATATAAGAGTGTTTAGCTACAGGATAAAATGTAACAACCCCATTGACGTTGTCTATGTAACAATGACCGTCCTCAACTCCTGTACCTTGTGTTGACTCGGAAACAAGAGATAACTAACCTTGGGTCAGCCTGATTGGTTCTGTAACCAGACATCCATCATTATAACAGTGTTTAGCTACAGGATAAAATGTAACAACCCCATTGACGTTGTCTATGTAACAATGACCATCCTCAACTCCTGTACCTTGTGTTGACTCGGAAACAAGAGATAACTTACCTTGGGTCAGCCTGATTGGTTCCCTAACCATAAATATAAGAGTGTTTAGCTACATGATAAAATGTAACAACCCCATGGATGTTGTCTATGTAACAATGACTGTCCTCAACTCCTGTACCTTGTGTTGACTAGGAAACAAGAGATAACTTACCTTGGGTCAGCCTGATTGGTTCTGTAATCAGACATCCATCAATATAACAGTGTCTCCTCTACATTTTAAAGGTAACCAGCAATAACTTACCTTGGGTCAGCCTGATTGGTTCCCTGACCATCAAAATAAGAGTGTTTAGCTACATGATAAAATGTAACAACCCCATGGATGTTGTCTATGTAACAATGACCGTCCTCAACTCCTGTACCTTGTGTTGACTAGGAAACAAGAGATAACTTACCTTGGGTCAGCCTGATTGGTTCCCTGACCATCAATATAAGAGTGTTTAGCTACAGGATAAAATGTAACAACCCCATTGACGTTGTCTATGTAACAATGACCGTCCTCAACTCCTGTACCTTGTGTTGACTCGGAAACAAGAGATAACTAACCTTGGGTCAGCCTGATTGGTTCTGTAACCAGACATCCATCATTATAACAGTGTTTAGCTACAGGATAAAATGTAACAACCCCATTGACGTTGTCTATGTAACAATGACCATCCTCAACTCCTGGACCTTGTGTTGACTAGGAAACAAGAGATAACTTACCTTGGGTCAGCCTGATTGGTTCTGTAACCAGACATCCATCAATATAACAGTGTTTAGCTACAGGATAAAATGTAACAACCCCATGGATGTTGTCTATGTAACAATGGTCGTCCTCAACGCCTGTACCTTGTATAATTAGGTCTGGCAGTATTTCAGCATCGACTGTTCCAATATCTGTCCTTCCTGCAATATAATACATAAATTCATTACTATATCATTTCTGTTTGCTTTACTTTTAGTTAATTACATCTTCTATGGTTTAAAGGATGTTATAAACTAAAATAAGTATTACATCATATATAGACTGATAGAAATCCTTGTGTTTGGGCATAGAATTCTCTCTTGTCATAACAGAAACTTTGTGTAAACCAAAGTATCATGTACAAATGGTTGTGTTTAGTATACAGAATCATTACTCAAGTCCTCATTATGACTTTCCCCAGACATGTGTGAAAGACAATTCAGTTGTGCTGATATTTTTACCCTATTAAAAGCCAGTTGATGGGCAATGTAAACTCAGGCTAACTAAAAGATGCAACTTTATAAGCCCATCTTTTGGTCTTGTCATGTTAGCACACTGGTTTGTAAATATGCCTTACAAGATTATATTTCAGTCCTTTTTATTGTTAACGTTATGAGTGCCAGATTTCTTTGTGTTTAACCTTCAATTATAAAGAAGAAATCCCTTTACAACACCTATTCCTTTGCTAATAAGATGCTGGTTTTTGCTAATGAAAGAGAACCTTTCAGGTTCCTCAGCTTCAAGTCTAATATTTTTGTGTGTCAGGGATGTCAATCCTGAACCTGTTCATGACTTGAAAATGTTTGAAACAAAGTCCTTGGAGGTTGTCATGTAAATAATTACACTAATATAATTCATATCCTGACTTCAGAAAATATGGCAAATAGTTAAAATCTGTTAATGATAAGTAAGGTATAAAGTTACCCTGTTAATGATAAGTAAGGTAAGAAATCATCCTGTTAATGATAAGTAAGATAAAAGCCATCCTGTTAATGATAAGTAAGGTATAAAGTTACCCTGTAAATGATTAGTAAGGTATAAAGTTTCCCAGTAAATGATCAGTAAGGTATAACGTTATCCTGTTAATGATAAGTAAGGTATAAAGTTACCCTGTTAATGATAAGTAAGGTATAAAGTTATCCTGTTAATGATAAGTAAGGTATAAAGTTACCCTGTTAATGATAAGTAAGGTATAAAATTACCCTGTTAATGATAAGTAAGGTATAAAGTTACCCTGTTAATGATAAGTAAGGTATAAAGTTTCCTTGTTAATGTTAAGTAAGGTATAAAATTATCCTGTTAATGATAAGTAAAGTATAAAGTTACCCTGTTAATGATAAGTAAGGTATAAAATTACCCTTTTAATGATAAGTAAGGTATAAAGTTACCCTGTTAATGATAAGAAGTATAAAGTTATCCTGTTATCCTGTTAATGATAAGTAAGGTATAAAGTTATCTTGTTAATGATAAGAAAGGTATAAAGTTACCCTGTTAATGATAAGTAAGGTATAAAGTTACCCTGTTAATGATAAGTAAGGTATAAAGTTTCCCTGTTAATGTTAACTAAGGTATAAAGTTACCCTGTTAATGATAAGTAAGGTATAAAGTTTCCCTGTTAATGATAAGTAAGGTATAAAGTTTCCCTGTTAATGATAAGTAAGGTATAAGGTTACCCTGTTAATTATAAGTAAGATATAAAGTTTCCCTGTTAATGATAAATAAGGTATAAAGTTATCTTGTTAATGATAAGAAAGGTATAAAGTTACCCTGTTAATGATAAGTAAGGTATAAAGTTATCCTGTTAATGACAAGAGCTGGCGCCGAATGGCAGCCTGATATACCCCCGCTCATTGAACCCTGAATCAATGTGGCAAGTGCAAATTTAATTGTATAGGGACACAATACAAGTGTGGACACAATTAAAGTATAAACACAATGATATAATCCTAGTAACCGACATGTTCAACGATAACTTTCTGCACAACAATTGAATCTGCCTTACATTTCTAAAAGAAATTGTGACAAAAATTCCATAAATTGTACAACAATGAAAAACAATGACGTCTCCGAAAACAAGAAATGCTTATAACATAACCTTGAAATCCGAATACACGATAGATTGGACCATAAGGAATATCTGTGCATAATAACAATTGAATCCTACTTATGGTTTCAAATGAAATTGTGACGAAAAATTCCATATATTGTGCAACAATGTAACACAATGATGTCTCGGCAAACAGGAATTGCTTATGACTTAACCTTGAAATCGGAATACAGGATAGATTTGACCATAAGGAAGCTCTGTGCAAAACAACAATTGAATCCCACTTACAGTTTCAGAAAAAATTGTGACAAAAATTTCCATATATTGTAAAACAATAAAACACAATGATCTCTCGGCAAACAGGAAGTGTTATGAAGTAACATTGAAATCAGAATACACAATAGATTGGACCATAAGGAAGCTCTGTACAAAACAACAATTGAATCCCACTTACAGTTTCACAAAAAAATTGTGACGAAAATTTCCATATATTGTACAACAATGAAAAAATATGACGTCTCGGCAAACACGAAGTGCTTATGACGTAACATTAAAATCGGAATACACGATAGATTGGACCATAAGGAAGATCTGTGCATAACAACAATTGAATCCCTCCTCCAGTTTCAGAAAAAAATGTAACGAAAAATTCCATATGCTGTACAACAATAAAAAAAAAACATGTGCAACAATGAAAAACAATGATGTCTTGGCAAACAGGAAGTGCTTATGACTTAACCTTGAAATCGGAATACAGGATAGATTTGACCATAAGGAAGCTCTGTGCAAAACAACAATTGAATCCCACTTACAGTTTCAGAAAAAATTGTGACGAAAAATTCCATATATTGTACAACAATGAAAAACAATGACGTCTTGGCAAACAGTAAGTGCTTATGGTATTATCTTGAAATCAGAATACACGATAAATTGGACCATAAGGAAGCTCTGTGCTAAACAACAATTGAATCCCACTTATAGTTTCAGAAAAAAATTGTGCTGAAAAATTCCATATAATGTACAACAATGAAAAACAATGATGTCTAGGCAAACAGGAAGTGCTTATGACTTGACCTTGAAATTGGAATACACGATAGATTAGACCATAAGGAAGCTCTGTACAAAACAACAATTGAATCCCACTTACAGTTTAAGAAAAAATTGTGATGAAAAATTCCATATATTGTACAACAATGAATCACAATGACGTCTCGGCAAACAGGAAGTGGTTATGACGTAACATTAAAATCAGAATACACACTAGATTGGACCATAAGGAAGCTCTGTACAAAACAACAATTGAAGCCCACTTACAGTTTCAGAAAAAATTGTGACAAAAATTTCCATATATTGTACAACAATGAAAAACAATGACATCTCGGCAAACAGGAAGTGCTTATGACGTAACATTAAAATTGGAATACACGATAGATTGGACCATAAGGAAGCTCTGTACAAAACAACAATTGAATCCCACTTACAGTTTCAGAAAAAATTGTGACAAAAATTCCATATGCTGTACAACAATTAAAAAAAACAATAAAGTCTCGGCAAACAGGAAGTACTTATGCGGTAACCTTGAAATCTATATATACTCATCGGACCATTATGAGGAAGCTTTTGTGGAAATATGAATTCATTCTGTAAAGTAGTTGCTGAGAAAAGTGTGGTTACAGACGGACAGACGAACGGACGAACGAACGGAGGTAAACCAGTATACCCCCACTACTATGTAGCGGGGGTATAATAAGTAAGGTATAAAGTTTCCCTGTTAATGATAAGTAAGGCATAACGTTACCCTGTTAATGATAAGTAAGGTATAAAGTTTCCCTGTAAATGATAAGTTAGGTATAAAGTTATCCTGTTAATGATAAGTAAGGTATAAAGATTCCTGTAAATGATTAGAAAGGTATAAAGTTTCCCTGTTAATGTAAAGTAAGGTATAAAGCCACACTGTTAATGATAAATAAGGTATAAAGTTACCCTGTTAATGATAAATAAGGTATAAAGTTACCCTGTTAATGATAAGTAAGGTATAAAGTTTCCCTGTTAATGATAAGTAAGGTATAAAGTTACCTTGTTAATGATAAGTAAGGTATAAAGCTTCCCTGTTAATGTTAAGTAAGGTATAAAATTATCCTGTTAATGATATGTAAGGTATAAAGTTACCCTGTTAATGATAAGAAAGGTATAAAGTTACCCTGTTAATGATAAGAAAGGGTATAACATTTCCCTGTTAATGTTAAGTAAGGTATAAAGTTACCCTGTTAATGATAAGTAAGGTATGAAGTTATCCTGTTAATGATAAGGTATAAAATTATCCAGCTAATGATAAATAAGGTATAAGGTTTCCCTACCAATGATAAAGCCACCCTGTTAATGATAAGTAAGGTATGAAGGTACCCTTTTAATGATAACTAAAGTATAAAGCTAACCTGTTAATGATAAGTAAGGTATAAAGTTATCCTGTTAATGATAAGGTATAAAATTATCCAGCTAATGATAAATAAGGTATAAGGTTTCCCTACCAATGATAAAGCCACCCTGTTAATGATAAGTAAGGTATAAAGCCACCCTGTTAATGATAACTAAAGTGTAAAGCCACCCTGTTAATGATAAGTAAGGTATAAAGTTATCCTGTTAATGATAAGGTATAAAATTATCCAGCTAATGATAAATAAGGTAAAAGGTTTCCCTACCAATGATAAAGCCACCCTGTTAATGATAAGTAAGGTATGAAGGTACCCTTTTAATGATAAGTAAGGTATAAAGCCACCCTGTTAATGATAACTAAAGTATAAAGCCACCCTGTTAATGATAAGTAAGGTATAAAGTTATCCTGTTAATAATAAGTAAGGTATAAAATTATCCATCTAATGATAAGTTAGGTATAAAGTTTCCCTACTAATGATAAGTAAGGTATAAAGTTACCCTGTTAATGATTAGTAAGGTATAAAGTTATCCCATTATCCTGTTAATAATAAGTAAGGTGTAACACCACCCTGTTAATGATAAGTAAGAAGTTTCCTCGTTGATGATAAGTAAGGTATAGAGTTACAAGAAAGGTGAAAATATTTACTCTGTTAGTGTTGACATCGTGTGAAATACAGGCCCTATTTGTGGCACATATATAATGCCATTTAGATTTGAAATCCTCTAATTATATTCTATCAAAGAGTACTGCTCTGCACCCTCCTCTTAATAACGACAGATTATAAAGATAATCTTTTTCCTTTCAACATAAACCAATTGAACACAGAACACACAACTATTACTAAGGCAAGGAAAGAAATCTTCTGAAGAAAGAAATTAAAAGATAAGACTTTGTAAACTTGCCAAAAACTACCACTTTATAAGATCAGGTATAATTTTAAGGGTCAAATTGTATTATGGCATTGTTACATAACTGTACAATGAAACTATTGAACATTGTGTGTGATTCTATGGGACATTTCTGTTGGCATTCAATTATTTCTAAGGGAGCCACCATTTGATTTTTATGGGGCTATGGTCAAATTTAAAAAAAAAAAGGCAGGATGGTTACTTATAGCAAAAAAAAAAAAATCCAGGATGACTATGGGGGTTAATCCAGGACAGGCTTGGAACAAAAACAAAAAGCCAGGATAGAAGTTACACACAAAAAAAATCCAGGATGAAAAATTTGACCATAGCCCCCCCACCCCCCCAGAAATCAAATGGTTGCTCCCTAATGTCACTCTATTTCTGGTGAAAGTGTAATATAACTGATGTCAATGTAATATTTCTGATGACACTGTAATATTACTGATGACACTGTTATATTACTGATGACAATGTAATATTTCTGATGACACTGTAACCTTGTGATAGTGTTATATTTCTGATGACAGTGTAACCTGGTGACATTGTTATATTTCTGATGACAGTGTAACCTGGGGACAGTGTAATATTTCTGATGACAGTGTAACCTGGTGACATTGTAATATTCCTGATGACAGTGTAACCTGGTGACATTGCAATATTTCTGATGACAGTGTAACCTGGTGAATTTGTAATATTTCTGATGACAGTGTAACCTGGTGAATTTGTAATATTTCTGTTGACAGTGTAACCTGGTGACAGTGTAATATTTCTGATGACAGTGTAACCTGGTGACATTGTAATATTCCTGATGACAGTGTAACCTGGTGACATTGCAATATTTCTGATGACAGTGTAACCTGGTGAATTTGTAATATTTCTGATGACAGTGTAACCTGGTGACAGTGTAATATTTCTGATGACATTGCAACCTGGTGACATTGTAATATTTCTGATGACAGTGTAACCGGGAGACATTGTAACATTTCTGATGACAGTGTAACCTGGTGAAATTGTAGAATTTCTGATGACAGTGTAACCTGGTGACATTGCAATATTTCTGATGAGTGTAACCTGATGACATTGTAATATTTCTGGTGACTTTGTAATATTTCTGATGACAGTGTAACCTGGTGACATTGTAATATTTCTGATGACAGTGAAACTTGGTGACATTGTAATATTTCTGATGACAATGTAACCTGGTGACATTGTAATATTTCTGATGACAGTGTAACCTGGTGACATTGTAATATTTCTGATGACAATGTAACCTGGTGACAGTGTAATATTTCTGATGACAGTGTAACCTGGTGACATTGTAATATTTCTGATGACAGTGTAACCTTGTGACATTGTAATATTTTGATGACAGTGTAACCTGGTGATGTGTAATATTTCTAATGACAGTGTAATATTTCAGATGACATTGTAATATTACTGATGATAGTGTAATATTTCTAACGAAAATGTAATACTGACATTTTTGATATTTCTGATGACATTACAATACTTCTAAGGATATTGTTACCTGATGACATTATAATATTTCTTATTGTTTTCCCTACAGCTATATCAGACTTATCAAGGTAAAAAGGAATCCACCCATTATTTGCCAAGAAATATCTTTTTATTGGTTATACAAGAAATCTGATTATATACAGCATCTATTGATATACTTCTATTACTCTCACAATTTCTATTACTGTCACCACTTGTATTACTGTCACCACTTGTATTACTGTCACCACTTCTGTTACTGTCACCACTTGTATTACTGTCACCACTTCTTTTACTGTCTCACCCCGAGGGAACCCCGGGATATAGAAATAGGACCCAGTATGGCCGGCTTGCGGGGTATGACCCCTCCTAAATGGGGCTGACCTCGAGGGAACCCTGGGATATACAAATAGGACCCATTCTGTGGTTGTGCGGGATTAATAAATACACAACCCATCTTTCGGATGGGATGTACACTCAGCACCACATGTTGGAAGAAATGCCACACTTCCTGCATGTTAAAGAACCCTTGTAGCAAGCTCTTTTTGAGTGGTCCGTAGGTGATCAGCTACAAGGCTAAATTCCCCGCCCCTTTCGATTTCACCCTACTTTTCAAGTGGCAGTCAGAATTTCCCTTTCCATACCCCAAAGTGATAACTTATTGATAAACTTGTTCTCGTCTTAATATAGCTGAAATATTGCTCAGTAGATGTTAAACAATATTCAATCAATCAATTAATCTTTAACTGTCTCCACTTCTATTACTGTCACCACTTGTATTACTGTCACCATTTGTATTACTGTCACCACTTCTATAACTGTCTCCACTTCTATTACATCTCCACTTCTATTACTGTCACTACTTCTTTTACTGTCTCCACTTCTATTACTGTCACCACTTCTATTATTATTATCACCACATCTAATACTGTCACCACTTCTATTACTGTCTCCACTTCTATCACTGTCACCACTTGTATTACTGTCTCCACTTCTATTACTGTCTCCATTTCTACGACTATCACCACTTCTATTACTGTCACCACTTTTATTACTGTCAATAGTCTATTACTGTCACCACTTCTATTACTCTAACCACTCTATTACTGTCACCACTTCTATTACTGGGACCACTTCTATTACTGTCACCATTTCTATAACTGTCTCCACTTCTATTACTCTCTCCACTTCTAGGACTATCACCGTTTCTATAACTGTCACCACTTCTATTACTGTCACCACTTCTATGACTGTCACCACTTCTATTACTGTCTCAACTTCTATAACTGTCTCCACTTCTATTACTGTCGCCACTTCTACGACAATCACCACTTCTATTACTGTCACCACTTCTATGACTGTCACTACTTCTATAAATGTCACCACTTCTACGACTATCACCACTTCTATTACTGTCACCACTTCTATTACTGTCAATACTCTATTACTGTCACCACTTCTATTACTCTAACCACTCTATTACTGTCACCACTTCTATTACTGGGACCACTTCTATTACTGTCACCACTTCTATTACTGTCTCCACTTCTATTACTGTCTCCACTTCTACGACTATCAACACTTCTATAACTGTCACCACTTCTATTACTGTCACCACTTCTATGACTGTCACCACATCTATTACTGTCTCAACTTCTATAACTGTCTCCACTTCTATTACTGTCGCCACTTCTACGACAATCACCACTTCTATTACTGTCACCACTTCTATGACTGTCACCACTCTATTACTGTCACCACTTCTATTATTGTCACCACTTCTACGACTATCACCACTTCCATTACTGTCACCACTTCTATGACTGTCACCACTCTATTACTGTCACCACTTCTATGACTGTCACCACTTCTATAACTGTCACCACTTCTATTACTGTCTCTTTACTGTCTCCACTTCCATTGCTGTCTCTTTATTGTCTCCAATTCTATTACTGTCTCCACTTCTATTGCTGTCTCTTTATTGTCTCCACTTCTATTACTGTCTCCACTTCTATGACTGTCTCAACTTCTATGACTCACTACTTCTATTACTTTCACCACTTCTATTAATGTCTCCACTTCTACGACTGTCTCCACTTCTATTATTATCACCAAGTCTATTAATGTCACCACATCTATTACTGTCTCCACTTCTATGACTGTCACCACTTCTATTACTGTCACCACTTCTACGACAATCACCACTTCTATTACTGTCACCACTTCTATGACTGTCACCACTTCTAGTACTGTCACCACTTCTATGACTGTCACCACCTCTATGACTGTCACCACTTCTATTACTGTCTCCACTTCTATTTCTGTCTCCACTTCTATAACTGTCACCACTTCTAGTACTGTCACCACTTCTTTTGCTGTCTCTTTACTGTCTCCACTTCTAGTACTGTCACCACTTCTATTCGTGTCACCACTTCTAGTACTGTCACCACTTCTATTCCTGTCACCACTTCTATTACTGTCACCACTTCTATTCCTGTCACCACTTCTATTACTTCTCCACTTCAATTACTGTCACCACTTCTATTCCTGTCACCACTTCTATTACTTTCTCCACTTCTAGTACTGTCACCACTTCTAGTACTGTCACCACTATGACTGTCACCACTTCTATGACTGTCACCACTTCTATTACTGTCTCCACTTCTATTACTGTCTCCACTTCTATTACTGTCACCAATACATACCAAATACCTCTGAAAAACTACCGAATGTAGGTTGCTAATAACTTAAGCAGAGCCACTTTTTTTAACACTATGACATCATGAGTGTGCTAACAAGTGGGAAGAAAAATGTAAACAATGGCAAGGTGCTTCAATAAAAAAAAATCTACTTTATATGATTTGCTAACATGGTTTGTTTATAACATCTAGAAATTTAGGTGAAATTGTAATAATTCTAGTGACAGTGTAACCTGGTGATGTTGTAATATTCCTGATGACGGTGTAACCTGGTGACGTTGTAATATTTCTGATGACAATGTAACCTGGTGACATTGCAATATTTCTGATGACAGTGTAACCTAGTGACATTGTGATATTCCTGATGACGGTGTACCTTGGTGACGTTGTAATATTTCTGATGAAAGTGTAACCTGGTGACATTGTAATTTTTCTGATGACAGTTTAACCTGATGATATTGTAATATTTCTGATGACAATGTAACCTGGTGACAGTGTAATATTTCTGATGACATTGTAATATTTCTGGTGACATTGTAATATTTCTGATGACAGTGTAACCTAATGACAGTGTAATATTTCTAATGAGAATCTTATATTTCTGGTGACATTGTAATATTTCTGATCACAATGTAACCTGGTGACATGGTGACATTGTATTATCTCTGATGACAGTGTAACCTGGTGACATTGTAATATCTCCAATGACAGTGTAATATTTCTGATGACAGTGTAACCTTGTAACATTGCAGTATTTCTGATGACAGTGTAACCTGGTGACATTGTAATATTTCTGATGACAGTGTAACCTGGTGACATTGTAATATCTCTGATGACAGTGTATGTAACCTGGTGACATTGTAATATTTTGTACTTACCATTCTGAAGTGGTATTATGGTGACAGCAGTAGAAAGTCTCCCACTTCCCAAACTGACCAGATGTGGTTTATCTGCGTGGACTTTAACAGTATTGTCAGGGTCAGATAATCTGACATCTTCTGGTGTCAACTGAAATTAAACAAAACAAGAGACTCTCAAGAGCCTGTATCGCTCACCTGGCCCTTGATTAACATAGACATTTTATGTTAAAGAGCCCTTATATATAATTAAATTATAAATCCAATATCCCTAATTAGCTAAAGGGGAGAAGACCTCTGTTAGTTTAACATTGGACCCCATGGGAAACACTAAGTTCCCCGCTGGCTGCCATGTTGGATATCGCGCTGACCTGAAAAACACCTTTTTGCAAGGGACCACTCAATGACTATTGCGGCCAAGTTTTGTTCCAATTGGCTCAGTACAATCAGAGGAGAAGATCTTCGAATGTGTTTTCCCATAGGGTCCAATGTTAAAACTATGTTCCCCACTGGCAGCCATGTTGAATGTAGCGCAATCCTGAAAAACACCTTTTTGTAAGGAACCACCCAAAGACTATTGTGGCCAGGTTTGGTATCAATTGGCTCAGTAGTTTCAGAGAAGAAGATCTTTGAAAATGTTTTCCCATAGGATCCAATGTTAAAACTATGTTTCCCGCTGGCGGCCATCTTGAATATAGCACTGACCTGAAAAACACCTTTCTTGCAAAGGACCACCTAAGGACTATTATGGCCATGTTTGGTTCCAATTGGCCCAGTAATTTCAGAAAAGAAGATCTTTGAATGTGTTTTCCCATAGGGTTCAATGTTTAAACTGTGTCCTCCTCTGACGACCATGTTGATTGTAGCGCCATCCTGAAAAACACCTTTTTTGTAAGGGACAACCCAAAGACTATTGTGGCCAAGTTTGGTACCAATTGGCCCAGTAGTTCAGAGAAGAAGATCTTTGAAAGTGTTTTCCCATAGGCTCCAATGTTAAAACTATGTTTCCCGCTGGCGGCCATCTTGGAATTCGTGCAGACCTTAAAAACACTTTTTTTGTAAGGGATCACCCATGGACTATTGTGGCCAAGTTTGGTTCCAATTTGCCCAGTAGTTACAGAGAAGAAGATCTTTGAATGTGTTTTCCAATAGGGTCCAATGTTAAAACTATGTCCCCAGCTGGCGGCCATGTTGAATGTAGTGCGATCCTGAAAAACACCCTTTTTTGTAGGGGACCACTCAAAAACTATTGTGGACAAGTTTGGTACCAATTGGCTCAGTAGTTTCAGAGAAGAAGATCTTTAAAAATGTTTTCCCATAGGGTCCAATGATAAAACTTTGTTTCCCACTGGCGGCCATCTTGGAAATCATGCGGACCTAAAAAACACCTTTTTTGTAAGGGACCAACCAAGGACTACTGTGGCCAAGTTTGGTTCCAATTTACTCAGTAGTTTCAGAGAAGAAGATCTTTGAAAGTGTTTTCCCATAGGGTCCAATGTTAAAACTATGTTTCCCGCTGGCGGCCATCTTGGAAATCATGGCAGACCTAAAAAACACCTTTTTTGTAAGGGACCACCCAAGGACTATTGTGGCCAAGTTTGGTTCCAATTGGCTCAGTAGTTTCAGAGAAAAGAATTTGAAACTTTTTCCATAGGGTCCAATGTTAAATTTTGGTCCCAGCTGGCGGCCATCTTGGATGACGTACAGACCTGAGCGACACAATTTTCAAAGGGGACCACCCAAGGACTATTGTGGCCAAGTTTGGTTTCAATTGGCCCAGTGGTTTCAGAGGAGAAGATCTTTGAATGAAAAGTTTACAGACAGACGGACGGACGGACGGACGATTGCAAAAGCTCACCCTGGCATAGCCAGTTGAGCTAAAAATAAATAATCATCCCTTGTAAGCAGAATTTACAAGGAGCTTTTTATGTGTTTATATGTTAAGATTTAGTCTGGCTTATACTGGTTGAGAAAATTGTAATAAATGAGAATTTCAATTTTAAATCTTTTTAATTTTCATTTGAAAATGTTACCTAAGTTAAGAGTAATGCTTAGTTTTGAGGGTTTCTTCTTACCTTTCCTTGGGGTGATTATAACTTTAAGTCCCTACATGCAAGATTTTCTCAATAAATACTACATGGATATACTGTATCCCACTTAAATATCCATCATATACAGTAAAAATATGCATTATTAACACTTTCCCTACCGGTGACAATTTATCTTGTCATGCTAACTGTGCACGTATTTATGTCCACCACAACCCTCCATACATCTGGATTCTAAACCTTTTGCCTTTTCTCCGTAGCTTATTAGCAATAGTTCACAACTGATATTAGCAGTTAATTTTATTGAGTCATTTGTGGTAATTATAACCGTTTCTGTTCGTCTCAACAACCAAAAACAGAAATTTGCCTAATAAGGGGGGTCGGTTACATTGAAGATTATTTCAAATGGGAGAAAGAGTTCGGAATTTCAAGTTTTTTGCTGGATAGTATAGAAAATTGATCCAGAAGCATATACACACTTATGCTGAAGGAGGTGTTGCAACCAGGAAGAAACCGAGGCTCAGCAAATTGGAAAATATAGAAATCACGGAATTTTGTCACTACCGGTTTTCCGTACATCTCTCCATAAATTGTATTTGCCGACCAATCACAGTCATTGATTCAGACGAAGGACAGGTGGAATAGTTCTCATAGTCATGCAATAAAATACACATTTGACATCCCTTCCGGCTATCTAGGTTGACTTTTGTTCAATAAAAACATGAAAAAACGCAGATTTTCGGTAGGGGTGACTCCAGAACAACATTCACCTTGTACACGTTTTAGAGGACACAAGGATAGAAAGACAAAAAGACACATAACCGATGCTATCACAAATTGAATCTAATTATTTCTTTGCTCAGATGTATAGCCTGTGATGTTAAACCAAAATAAACAATTAATCATTACTTTTATTTGAATGTTTTATTAAATTCTTTCAGAAATCAGATTATTAATATGCTGCAATTTATCAATTTGCCTTTTATTTCAGAAGGACTATTTTACCAATATAAGTGCATGAACTAGAGCCTCTCTAGAGCCTGTAGCTCACCTGGTCCATGGCTGACACAGACAGTCTAAATGGTAACTTTCATGTTAAAGGGTCTTATTTTTTAGTATGATAATAGACCTTGATGTAATATGGCCCAAAGTGTCAGAGGTGATCTTTGAATGCATTTCCCATAGGGTTCTATGTTTAACTATGTTCTCCTGTGGCACTCATCTTTGATGAGGTATCAAAATCATAAACTTTGAAGGGGGCAAACCAAGAACTATTGTGACTTAATTTGGTTGCAATTGTTCATGCAGTTTCAGGGGAGAGATCTTTGAATGCATTTCCCACAGGGTCCCATATGTTTAACTAAGTAATCCCTGTTCCTTGCCAACTTGTATCTAATGTGGACTAACTGGACATATTTAAAGTGGACCAAAAAAGGGACATGTGTGACAAAATTTGGTTCCAAAAGGAAAAGATGTTTCAGAGGTTGCTGGCAGACATCTTGGATGATTTGCAGACATGTCAGACACATTTTTCAAGATGACCACCTAAGAACTATTGTGACAAAGTTTGGTTCTAATTGGCTCTGTTGCTTCACAACAAAAGATCTTAGAATGCTTTCCCATCAGGTCCTACGTTTAATTTTGTTCCCGGCTCGTTGCCATCTTGGATATGATGAGGCCAGGCTGGACATATTTTTCAAAGAGAGCCAATGTAGGACAGTTGTGACCAAGTTTGGTTCCAATTAGCCAAGTTGTTTCAGAGCAGAAGATCTTGGAATTTGTTTTCCCCTAGGGTCCAATGTTAAACTAAGTTTCCTGCTTGTGGCCATCTTGGATACAATGTAGTCATTTTTAAAGAAGACCAAGCACCAAAGGACTATTTTGACCAAGTCTGATTCCAATTGGCTACTTACTTCCAGAAAGACAGTCTTTGAATGAGTTGCCCATTAGGGTTCAATGTTAACTATGTTCCCTGATGGCGGCCATCTTATATCTGATGCAGACTTGCCAAACAAATTTTTCAAGGGGTCTAAAGGACAGTTGTGACCAAGTATGGTTCCAATTGGCCAACTAGTCTCAAAGAAGATCTTTGAATGTGTTTTCCCATAGTCTCCAATTTTAAACTAAGTTTTACGCTGGTGGCCATCTTGGATGATGTGCAGACTTGTCAGACATATTTTTTCATAGAGGACCATCCACGGACTATTTTCTGATTTCAATTAATCTAGTAGTTTCAGAGAAGAAGGTCTTTGAAAGTATTTTCCAATAGGGTTTCATGTTAAACTGTGTTGCACGATGGCGACCATCTTGGATATGATGCAGATTTGGCTGCCAAATTTTTCAAAGGAGACCAGCTAAGGACAGTTCTGACCAAGTAAGACTCCAATTGAATTGGCTAGGTAGTCTAAGAGAAGAAGATCTTTCAATGTGTTTTCAAATAGGGTCCATGGTTAAACTAGGTTCCCCAATGGCAGCTTTCTTGGACGAGGTGCGGCATTCCCCATCATGAGTATAAAATGTCCTTGTCATACTGAACATTTTTGCATTTAAAACTTATCCTCTATCTCAAACTCTTTTTGAAATATAAGGCAAAATGTTTAAACTTAAAACATAAAATTGACCAATAAAGGGAAATAACTCATATTTTCTTCAACCTTTGCAGGTGGGTAGATCTTGATATACTGAACATTTTTGCCATTTCAAGTTGACTTTTTTCTGTTAAAGCATAAAAATACTTTTTCCCAGTGTATGATTTAAATGAATTAAAAACATTTATAATAGGATGGTAAAATAAATGGAGGTTGAAAACCTTGTCAAGATTTTTTTTTTTTATTATCTGAAATAACCATTTACTTAATAAGAAAATGTGTTGGATTAATGATAGAAATATACCATGATGTTTCTTATCTGTTTTTTTCATAAACTTTATGAATATAATTGATAAATAAAAAACAACCTCCTGCCAACAGAAAAAAACTTCCTCATTACGGAATGATTTATAGGGACATGAAAACCTACTGCAGCTGATGTAAGTCTGACTAGACCTACATTCATCTGTATAGATTTTTATATAAACTTTAATTCAAAAGAAGCTACACACAAGAATCATGTCTTTTGGCAACCAAACATTGTATAAACATGGCATATATATAGTTTACATTGGTACAAAAACAGTGATAGTGAAAAAAACATATGTTTTCTACTGAGTCTTAAATTAATCCAGAGGCTCTCCTGTATCCAAAAAATTGTTTTCAAATAGGTAATGGTTCATTTAACACAAGTTGTCATAAGAACACACATACATAAATCACAAATGACTGAGGGCCAAGGATGATTTGAGCATGTCCTGAGAACATAACTAATAGATCAAGTTTTGCTCAAAAGTCAAAGTCAAAATAATGGTATTTTTGACAAAACATTTTAATTGAGAAGTTAACTTTAAATAATATTGAATGAAATTTGGTATGTAGATGTAGTCATATCTGTTATTGTTTCACAAATTTTCAAATCTAATTTGGAAGTCAAATATCATAAAAAAAAATGCATTTTATTTAAAGTCCTTGTTGTTTGAATGTTACCAAGAAACCAGCTTTTCAAATTATTTTTCTGAAGAAACAAGGCCACCACCAATTGTGAAACATTTTGAAACAACTTCAAAGAAATAAAAAACATATTTGTTTATTACTTAAATTCAGTATGATTAAAAATTTTCAGTCAGCCACATTTAATCAGGGAATTAGGGTTTAGTTTTGAATAAAGGGCTACGCCCAGAGCAGCATGATATGACCGCAGCATGTCGATCAAAAAAATTTAAACAAGTGCCATTTAAAAGTGAAAGTGGACACATTTAAGAGCTTGCTTGACACAGCAACTTAATGGACACAATAAGAAGCTTGACACAGTAATTAGCTGGACACAAACTAGGAAACATTACAATTAGCCTTTTTGATCCTTAAAAGCATGGAAATTGTAAGAGTTATGCTAAATCTGTTGATATACTTCTCACAGCTTACATCAAGATGAATCAAAAGAAAAAATGTCATTAAAAACCGAATAAAAATAACGATTTCACATATTTTCAATAAATGGCTACACCAAGCGCAGCAGGATACAACCGCAGCATGTCAACCACTGAATTTTGAACAAGTGTAAACTAAAATGAATGTGGCCACAGTAATTTGCTGGACAAATTAAATACCTTGACAGATAAATAAACTGGACACAAACTAGTGAAAATAAAAATTAGCCCTTTTAGTCCCTTATTACTAGGATATTGTAAGAGCTAAGAAATTCTGTTGACTACCAATTAAAAGCTTACATCAAGAGAAATCCAAAGAAAAAACTCAAGCTGAAATCCTATGAAAAATAAAGATTTCACATATTTCTAATAAGTGCAATTTTGGCCCCTTTGACCCCTTATTGCTTGGAAACATTAAGAGTTACACCAAATCTGTTGACATTTGCTGAAAGCTCACAATAAGAGCAATGCAAAGAAAAAAATAGTAATGGTGGATTACATGATACCAAGCCATGTTTCACAAAATTTCGAAGTATCAAGGGGCATAACTCCAGAACCCCTTGGACCTCTGAACCCATATTCGAACTCGACCTGAGTTTTGTGGTGAACATGCTATGTACCAAGTTTGAAGACTGTATGTTATTCCGTTCAAAAGTTATCAGTCGGAAACCTTCGGGGGACGGACGGACGGACAGACGGACGGACGGACACACGACTTAGGGTATCACATTATACCACGCCACTAATTGTGGTGGGGTATAAAAATCCCATCAAAATCTGATGTAAAATATAAGAGCTACTCCAAATCCGTTGTCATACTACTGAAAGCCTACAATGAGAGGAATCTAAAGAAAACAAGGGAAGGGGCAGTCAGAAACGACAGCTAATCCCCTCGCACGTTTTTTTGAATGTTTGTCTAGTAATATAAGCACTCAAGGAAGTTGTACTCTTCAAGATCTGGCTTGTTACTTAAATCTGAGCCAGTCATGCAAAAAATGTTGTGACCTTATTTCAATCAGGAGCCTCATACCTAAAGCATATCTGCAACTACTGATGAAAGATTAATCTTCTGCAAGTTGTAGTATCTAAAATCCAGACTGTAACACAAACTTTATCCTAAGTCACTCATGCATGAAATGTAGGTCAAAGTGATGTAATTTTTATCTGGAGCTCTGTAACTTTACAAGATGCATCTACTCTTCTACAAGTTGTAGTATCTAAAATCCAAGCTGTAACACAAACATTAACCTAAGTCACTCATGCATGAAATGTAGGTCAAAGTGACTCAATTTTCATCTGGAGCTTCCTAACTTTACAAGACACCTCTACATACAAAATATTATTGCTCTAAAAGTTGTAGTATCCCAGATCTGGACTCTTACAAAAACTTTTAATATAAGTCAATCATGCATGAAATGTAGGTCAAAGTGACGTAATTTTTATCTGGAGCTTCGTAACTTTACAAGACGCATCTACATACAAAATATTATTCTTGTACGACTTGTAGTATCCCAGATCTAGACTCTTACAAAAACTTTAACCTAAGTCACTAATGCATGAAATGTAGGTCAAAGTAGGTCAAAGTGACCTAATTTGTACCTGGAGCTTCGTTACTTTCCAAGACCCATCTACATACAAAATATTATTCTTCTACGAGTTGTAGTATCCCAGATCTGGACTCTTACAAAAACTTTAACCTAAGTCACTCATGCATGAAATGTAGGTCAAAGTGACCTAATTTTCACCTAAAGCTTCGTTATCTTCCAAGACGCATCTACATACAAAATATCATTCCTCTACTACTTGTAGTATCCCAGATCTGGACTCTTACAAAAACTTTAACCTTAGTCACTCATGCATGAAATGTAGGTCAAAGTGACCTAATTTTTACCTGGAGCTTTCTAACTTTACAAGACGCATCTACATACAAAATATTATTCCTCTACAAGTTGTAGTATCCCAGATCTGGACTCTTACAAAAACTTTTACCTTAGTCACTCATGCATGAAATGTAGGTCAAATCCACCTGTTCTATATATCAACCTCAAGTTCTCCTCAAGATGCATCCATGGACAAAACATTGTCCATCTAAGACTTGTTATTCAAAAGATATATGGTCTTAAATTCGAACGGACGGACGAACGGACGAACTGGTCAAACGCTATATCCCCTCCCCAACTTCGTTGGACGAGGGGATAATGAAAACAGCCAATCAAAGATTGCGATCCCCCGGCTACCCCTTTTTGGACCCCCTCACCTTGTAAAAAAAGACAAGTGTTTTTTAAACTAAATTTCTTTCTGTTGAAACAAATTAATCACTGTTACTGTAAAACACCAAAAATATTTGGTTACTAGGTAGAATTTCAAAAATTACAGGTTTCTGAGAATTTAAGAAAATTTACCAAAATTACAATCAAAGATTTTTGCAACCTGACTGTTGAAAATCACCATTTTTATTGTAAGAAATTGAAAAAGATATGGTTGCTAGGTAGAATTCCAAAAAAAATATTCGGTCTTTGAGAGTTTCAGGAAATTTACCAAAATTAGAATCAAAGATTTTTGCAATCTGACAATTGAAAATGATCATTGAAACTATAGGGCATAAAATAACTAAATACCGAAGTCACTGTGAATTTACTTTCTGCATATGCGCATTTCGACAACTTATGTCTCATCAGTGCAGATAAAATCTAAACGTTTGGAAGACCATAAACTCAAAGATGTTTAAAAACTGATAAAGAACAAGTAACCAAAGTGATCTAAATTTAAAGCCAAAATCAGCTAAGGACAGAGCTTTGCATGAGGGAGATACTCCTTAGATTTCAATACAATTTACAAATTTTAGATATTGGAAGGTTTAAAAAATAATCGGCTTTCGGGTCAGCACCGAAGTACTGACTACTGGGCTGGTGAATACCCTCGGGGACTAACAGTCCACCAGCAGTGGCATCGACCCAGTGGTAACAAATAAAGATATGGTTGCTAGCTAAAATTCCAAAAAGCAATTGGTCTTTGAGAGTTTCAGGAAATTTACCAAAATTAGAATAAGTTTTTTTTCCACTCTGATTATTGAAAATGATCTTCACTACTGTAAGGAATTGAAAAAGATATGGTTGCTAGGTAAAATTCCAAAAAGTAATTGGTCTTT
>MJUU01017080.1:398410-419801 GCA_002080025.1 Modiolus philippinarum | reverse complement strand
GTGACCTAATTTTGCCTGGATGCTGACCTACCCCCAAAGATGCATGCACATGCATGGTTAGATGATCCTACCATGTACAGTTACTGAGATATCAACTCGGACCTAAAATTAAATGAAAGCCAGTCAAGCTGAAAATATAGGTCAAAGAGACCTAATTTTCTTAGAGGCTGTGAGATAGCCCAAGATGCATCTGCACACAAAGTTTGATGACCCTACCCTTCATAGTTGCAGAGATATATGCCCAAATGCGGACACGGACGTAGACGTAGACGTAGACGCGGACGCGGACGAGGAAGCTGGGGGTACACCAATAGTCCCCCTCAACTTCATTGAGGCGAACTAAAAATTAAAATTTTTGAAATTCACCCCTTTTGGGCCCCATTTATCTCGTGAACGGTACATGCCACGTGATATCCATTGGCATAATATTGATTGGAAATTTACTCAGGAGGACACTGAAAGAAACCCCACCAAATCTGATAAATAATAAAGATTTAGACTACAGTCAAATATGTGAAAACATCAAATTTAAACCTTTTTGGCCCCTTTTTAAACCAGAGGCTCCCAAGAGCCTGTATCGCTCACCTGGCTTTCAGTTGCCACAATCAAGGTAACATTGTAAGTTATATAGTTGATCTTCAGTTTCTCAAACTTTCATAGCTCAAACACCGCCAATACCTTGAACTGTTATTAAAGTCTGACCATGTTTTACTATATTTCTATGTTGGGCTTTTTTGACAATAAATGTTCTTGCTAAGGACCACTTTCAACACGAGTTTATGAAGTCAAGAAGTCATTTTGTAAATGGCAGTCAACAAACAATTTTCAACATCGGTTTTGAAGTTGCAACATCAATATCTATTTGGAAATCAAATTTCATTGAAATCGGACAATGTTGAACTTTCCGGCCTTTTCTGGCGGCCATTTTAAAAATGGCGGTCAACGAACAATTTTTAACATCAGTTTTGAAGTTCCGACATCCAGACCATTTTGGAAACCAAATGTCATTGAAATCAGACAATGTTGAATTTTCCCGCCTTTTTTGGTGGCCATTTTGAAAATGGCGGTCAACGAACAATTTTCAACACCGGTTTTGAAGTCGCAACATCAATATCTATTTGGAAACCAAATTTCATTGAAATCAGACAATGTAGAATTTCCCGCCTTTTTTGGCGGCTATTTTGGAAATGGCAGTCAAGGAACAATTTTCAACATCAGTTTTGAAGTTGCCACAGCATGGCAAACATTTCATCAATTTACACTTAACCTTCATCTTCTATAGCTTTGGAAATAAAAGATGAAAAATACAAAAATTTTAAAAATTCACTGAAAAAGGGCAATAACTCCTACAAGGGTTTATGGCTTTTCTTCAAAATTTCAGGGTGGGTATATCTTGATATGCTGAACATTTTTGCAATTTACACTTGACCTCTATCTGTTACACTTTTTGAAATAAAAAATAAAAAATGCAAAAATTTTGAAAATTTAACGGAACAAGAGGCTCTCAAGAGCCTATATCGCTCACCTGGACCATGGCTGACATAGATAAAAGGCATTTCCAATAGGAAAAGCAAAACATAAAATTTAGCAGAATACTTTTTTTTCTAAAATTAAAGTATTCTTGTTTGGTTTCCATGGCAACTGAAAGATCCACCATCCATTACAACCCATAACAGATCAGCATTCAAAAAAAATTTGGGCAGGGATTGTCTTATAATCAAGGTAATACATAATGCTGAAATTGAAACATTCAGACCACAATTCAAATAAAAATTCAAAAATTTGCACAGGTTCCCCTTAAAATCAATAGGGCCAATAGGGACCACCTCACGACCATTGTGGCTTAGTTTGGTTCTTATTGGACAGTAGTTTCTGAGAAGATCTTTGAATGTGTATTCCATAGGGTCCAATGTTAAAACTATGTTCCCG
Organism: Modiolus philippinarum; assembly: GCA_002080025.1. Lineage (NCBI taxonomy): Eukaryota > Metazoa > Mollusca > Bivalvia > Mytilida > Modiolidae > Modiolus > Modiolus philippinarum. Next base: position 417,872 of record MJUU01017080.1, on the reverse strand, counting down.
CTGGTGGCCATCTTGGATGAAATACAGACCTGCCAGATACCTTTTTTGGAAAGGACCATCTAAGGACCATTGTGACTAAGTTTGGTTATAATTGGACTGGTAGTTTCTGAGAAGAAGATCTTTGAATGTGTTTACCCATAGGGTCCAATGTTAAAACTATGTTCCCTGCTGGCAGCCATCTTGGATGAGGTATGGACCTGCCGGATACCTTTTTAAAGGGGAGAACCCAAGGACTATTGTGACCAAATTTGGTTCCAATTGGCCCAGTGGTTTCAGTGGAGAAGATTTTCGAAATTGTTGATGGATGGACAACGGACGGACGGATGGACAGATGGACGACGGACGACGGATACAAAGTGATAGCAAAAGCTCACATGGCCTTTTAGGCCAGGTGAGCTAAAAACGGGTGGGGCCACAATAACCAAAACTTAGCCAAGCCTTCATTTTGTACCGGGAACATTGTGTTAAAATTTCATTAGGATAGATTAACTGGAACTTAAGTTATTGACCAAAAACAAAAGTGTTTACAGACGACGACGACGGCGACAACAGCACCATACCATTATACGACCGCAAAAATGTTTGCGGTGGTATAAAAATTGCAATTTTAGCCCCTTTGACCCCTTATAGTTCAGATACAATAATGTAATGGTGTAAATAGTTATATGTTTGTATAGCCATCTGTCCATAGTCATTTTATAGCGTAGTCGTTTATCCTTATTTATATAGTCTCAACTGTTAAGTTGAAGTATTGAAGTATCAGGTTTCTACTGTATAGGTTGTTGTTCCTAATAATTGTCAAAATGTTTGATTAATGGGAAATTGGTGCTAACTGTGTGTTAGTTTGGTGCTGAATATAGGTCAGTTATGTAGATATTGATAATTAAAATATTTGGTGCATAGTTGGTGTAAGATTGGTGTTAGACAGTATATAAAGGCCTTGATGTTGAAAAGGAGATTCATAGATAAATCATGTAGAGAGTTTTTATGTCCCCTCGCCGTAAGGCGATGGGGGTATGACACGTGGGGCAGATGTAGTGTGAATGATATAGAGGAGTTTTTAATACAAGGATTATTTCAGCTACGTTTTTATTAGCTAACTGAACGTTTGCTTTGGAATATTATTTCATTTTACATTATTTAAGTGAATTGGATTAATCTCTTGTATTTAAAAGATGAGTACGATGTTGACAGGATTTAAATGTTGTTTCAGATGTTTGTGTGATGAGGATGGGGAATCGAGAACTTGTGTTATGTTGTTTGAGAGTGATATTTTGATTTAAGGATTGTTATTCCTTTGATGAGCTGTAAGTCGTTCAAGCGGAAAATATAGGTCAAAGTGACCTAATTTTGCCTGGATGCTGACCTACCATCAGAGATGCATGCATATGCAAGGTTACATGATCCTACCATGTATAGTGACTGAGATCTGAACTCGGACGTAAACTTGAATTAAGTCGTTCAAGTTGAAAATATAGGTCAGAGAGACCAAATTTTCTTGGAGGCTGTGAGATAGCCCAAGATGCACCTGCATACAAAGTTTGATGACCCTACCATGTATAGTTGCAGAGATATATGCCCAAATGCGGACGCAGAAGTAGGCGTAGATGTGGACGCAGACGCCAGGGGTACTCCATATAGTCCCCCTCAACTTCGTTGAGGCGAACTGAAAATGTTAAAAAAATCGTGAAAATTCAAAGAAAAACGGGCCATAACTCCTGTGTGGGTTGTCAGATTTTCTTCAAAATTACAGGAAATGTGGATCTTTAACTATGCTGACCATTTGTTTAATTAAAACTTCACTTCTATCTTCTACCATTTTCAATATATAAGACTAAAAGTAACAAAAAAAAAACCTAAATTTTACGGAAAAGGGGCAATAACCCCAAGACAGGTTATAGGATGTTCATCAAAACTGCAGGGCAGGTAGATCTCATCATGCTGATCATTTTAAACCTGTCAGATTTTTGATATCTTTAACCATTTTTGAGAAATTTGCAAAAAACTGCGATTTACCCCTATGTTCTATTTTTAGTAACAGCGGCCATGTTGTTTGGTCTATGGACATAAAAATCACAAACTTGAAAGAGCATACCCTGGTGATGATTCAGGCCAAGTTTGGTTAGTATTGGCCCAGCAGTTTCAGAGGAGAAGATCTTTGAATAAAAGTTAACTGACGGACGGACGGATGATGGATGGACGACAGACGCCAAGTGATGGCAAAAGCTCACATAAGAGCTAAAAAAATGCATCAAAATCGGACTAGAAATAAAAAATATATAATTTTTGAGAATCGCTCCTTCCGGGCCCATTTATCTCATGAATGGTAAATGTGACATGAAATCCATTGCATATTACTGATTGGGAATTTCCTCAGTAATCCAATGAAAGAACCCCATCAAAATCTGAGTAATAATAAAAATTCTACAGCCAAATATGTTAAAACCCCCAATTTTGCCCTTTTTGGCCCCTTTTTAAAAATGTAGGGGCTACAATGTCCAAAAGCCCCCAACACCTTCCTTTTGTGCAAAGGAACATTGTGTTAAAATTTCATAACAAGGGTGCCCAATGTACGTCATACATCCGGGTATTTTAATCCAAAATAGTTTCAATGGCGGTTAAAACTGATTCTATTGAAAAGGTAAGTTTGCTTTTTTATTTTATGATGAAGTATTACTTGAAGAAAACAACGACTTCACGGAAGACTATGGTGTTCAAAGATTCTGTACATATTTTGTTTTTATCTCTCAATGGCGTTTTCTTTGAAAACATTACATTATTGATCCATATTTCGATGTTGTGTACGGATACATACACTGTGTTTACATGCTTTTATCAAAATGACGCTTTCTGACAATTTAAGGCGGTATTTTATGGAGAAAATGAGTTTTGCCTGATTGTATGATCATACTTTTAACTCTTGTTTTCCAGGAATGAGACATGAAGTTCATCTGCTCTATTTTCCGTGGGAACTCGTAAAATGATAGCATACACTTAGACACAATAAAACGGATGTATACACATGTTTGATTTTTATTACCATAAGGGTTACTATATGATTTACACATTTTTTGCACAAAAAAGTCTTGATTTTCTTTGTGTTAATTTAGTTTTTCAAGAATCTTGATCTATGGCCGTAACTATGAACTAGTATACAAATATTGCCTTACTCTTTCAACTGACCATTTGTTTTCCAGTTTCACACTGGGTCTCCCGATAAAGCTGCCACTGAGCATGTTGCTCCGTGTGTGTTGTATTATCTTTTTCCCTTTGATGTTACGATAAAATTACACAGGGCAAATGGAACTCCGTGTAATATTTATAAAATCATCCAACGGGGAAAACATGATACAATACACATGGACAAATATGCTCCATGGCATCTTTATCGGGATACCCAGTGTGAAAGGTTCTTGTGGAGTTTAAAATAACAAAATTAATGGGTGTTCCATGGAACACTTGTGTCACCTGCACTAGAGGAGAGCCATTTTTGACTCGGTTAACCTCTAACATTTTGTAAAATTAAAATTTCACACCTGAATTTGATAAGTGCAATATAAATTTGATAAGCACAATATAGAATCCCATTTTAAAGTCACATACAAAATTTCAAGTGGCTGTGATTTGTAGTTGCTGAGAAAAGTGTTACAAAAATTTTTACCATTGACAGTACTTATTGAAAATATTCCAAGTCCGTAAACAGGAAGTAGATGTCTGACAGACCTGAATTCAATAAGCGCAATAAAGAACCTCATATCAAAGTCACATTCCAAATTTCAAGTGGCTGTATAGTTGCTGAGAAAAGTGTTACAAAAAATTTTACCATTGACAGTACATGTTGAAAATATTCCAAGTCCCTAAACAGGAAGTAGATGTGCCACAGACCTAAATTTGATAAATGCAATATAGAACCTCATACTTAAGTCACATACAAAATTTCAAGTGGCTGTGATATGTAGTTGCTGAGAAAAGTGTTACGAAAATTTCTACCATTGACAGTACATGTTGAAAATATTCCAAATCCTTAAACAGGAAGTAGATGTCCGACAGACCTGAATTTGATAAGGGCAATATAGAACCCCATACTGAAGTCACATACAAAATTTCATGTGGCTGTGAAAAGTGTTACAAAATAAAAGAAAATGTGTCCATGGGACATGGATGCCCCCGCCATACAGATATATTGGCAAACAGGGAGTAGATGAGCGACAGACTTGAAAAGGGGTGACACAGTACAACTCATCATACCAAAGCTTCAGACAAAATATCAAATTATTACTACATACACAGATGTTAAATTCTTGACAAAAATTTTCAATATATGGCTAAAAGGGGAAAAATCAAAATTTTCGTCAAACAGGAAGTAGATGAGTGACAGACTTGAAAAGGGGAGACACGGTACAACTAATCATACCAAAGCATCAGACCAAATATCAAATCATTCCTGCATACACAAGCTGAGAAATCCTTGTCAAAAATTTTCAATACATGGCTATAATGGGAAAAATCGAAGTTTTCGTCAAACAGGAAGTAGATGAGTGACGGACATGAAAAGGGGAGACACGGTACAACTCATCATACCAAAGCATCAGACCAAAAATCAAATCATTCCTGCATATGCAAGCTGAGAAATCCTTGACAAAAATTTTCAATACATGGCTATAATGGGAAAAATCAAAGTTTTCGTCAAACAGGAAGTAGATGAGTGGCAAACTTGAAAATGGCAGACACAGTACAACTCATCATACCAAAGCTTCAGACCAAATATCATATCCTTCCTGCATACACAAGCTGAGAAATCTTTGACGAAAATTTCGGACGTACGTACGGACGGATGTACGGACGGATGTACGGACGTACAGACGGACGGACAGACGGACAAGGGTAAAACTTAATGCCCCTGTCGCCTAAAAGGGGCAGCATTAAAAGTGGGACGGACAAAGATGACGACGATGCAAGACGACTAAAGTGATCCCTATATGTCGCCACACATTACGTGTGCAGGCGACACAAAAGGCAACAAAATCACTGGGTTGTAATATGTCTAACAGCTTTGAGGGAGTTCAAGATCAACAAACTGAAATAACAAATGAGCTATTTTGGCTCTGTGAACCTCTAAAATCTATATTATCAAAATTTTAGGTATCAGATGCACAACTAGATCAGGTGTACAACATATCCTGCATGTTTTGGGTTCTGACTTAAAGTTATGATGGAGTTGTGGATTAACAAACTAGATTAAAAAATGAGCCATTTTGCCTCTGTGAACCTCTGAAATCTGTAATACCAAAATTCTAAGTATCAGGTGCACAATGACACCAGGTGAACAACATATCCTGAAAGTTTGGTTGGAAATAGACCAGCAGTTTTGAAGGAGTTGCGGATACAAAAACAAGACTAACAAATGAGCTATTTTGGCTCGGTGAACCTCTAAATCTTAAAAAACAAAATTCTAAGTATCAGATGCACAACTAAACCAGGGCAATGACATATCCTGAAAGTCTGGTTGAAATCTTACAAGCAATTTTGAAGGAATTGTGGATACAAAAACCAAAATAACAAATGAGCAAAATATGCTCGGTGAACCTCTAAAAACTGTAAAAACAAAATTCTAAGTATTGTATGCACAACTACACCAGGGAAATGATATATCCTGAAAGTTTAGTTGATATCGGACAAGCAATTTTGGAGGAGTTGTGGATACAAAAACCGACAGACTACGCAGGACGACGACTAAGACGACAGATAGTAATCCCTATCTGTCGACTCTACTTGAAACAGCAGGCAACACAAAAATACCAAAGTTTCTGTGAATTTAGTTCTGTATATGGCCATTTTGACAAATTATGTCTCTTCATTGTAAAAATGCAAGAAATGCAGAGAGCACTTACGTATCCAGTTAGAGCACCTAGTCTGTGCTCAAAATTTTTGGTCGAGTCCGAAAAGCCTGTTTATTTACTTTTTGAAGGGTAATTAATGTCTTGTTCATTTCTGCTTGTTCTGGTGTAGACAAGTAGTTTAGAAAAGATCTCAAAATGAGATTCCAGTAGGGTTCAATGTTGAGCTATGGCAGTCATCCTGGACTATGTGTTGACATCTAAAGTCTATTAGTTTAATATGACCAGTAGTTTATGAAAGTAAGGTCTTTTTCAAATATGTTTTGCAAAGGGTCCAATCTTGAATTATGTTCCACTTGCTGCCATTTTTGGATGATGCAGTGATCTGCTGAATATGGTGATTATCTAAGGACTACTGTACATAAGCTTGGTTTAATATGGGTTAGCAGTTTTAGAGAAGATCCTTGAATGTTTTTTCCATAGGGTCCAAACTATGTCCTCTGCTTGCGACCATCTTTGAACAGGTGCGGATATGTCTGATCTTTCTTTAAAAGGACTATTTTGACTAAAACTTTTTTCTCATTTGACCCTTGATATAAGAGACATCGGCTTATGAACACCGAGGAGATCTTTTAATGAAAAGTTTAGGGGAAGACCATTTGATTTTCAGGGGAGGGATTGGGCAATTTTGTCTAGATAATTTATTTATTTATTTTAAAGAAAATCTCGAACAAATTTATGATATGTACATGTTATTAGGCTCTTGACAGCAATATATTGTAAAAATCATCCTGTGAGCCAGAATATGTAGCACACGCACACTTGCCCCAAGCTTCATATTCTGGCGAGCAGTGATATTTTACAACACTTCAGCTGTCAAAAGCCTGATAACTTGTTTATCATCCTTTAATTTGTTTTTTAGATTTGTAACTTTTGAACTGAGGTTTCAAATTCTCCCAAAGTAGCGGGAAATTCGACATACACGTCATTCTCGCCCTTGCAACAATATTCAGCTGCATAAAACATGTTTTGTAGTTTTTAATAATTTTTTCACCAATGTTTTGTTACCGGATGAATATTTTAACCGAAGTAATAGAAATCATGTCGATTTTGAATGTTGCAGCAACCTTTGGTTTTTACATTATTCTATCGTCCCTTAAAGCTTTTATGACTTCATGATAAGAAAACATGGAAGTTTTGCAGGATATATCAACGACCTAGTTTCTGTAGTTTTTCTGATGTCTAGCAAAACTATTTGTGTAATTATTTATCATCCTTCCCCATGGTTATATCAGCCTGCAGAGCTTTTCCGCAAACCCGTTGACAAACTGGTTGACCTGGATATATCAGAGGTTGACCTGGATATATCAAGCAATTCTCCCAACGTTTCAAAGGCAATAACTTTTATTCAAGTTTTCACACGAAATCAAATGGATAATAATGAACATCTACTGCATTTGCTCTTTCCCCATTATGTATTCAAAACAGAATTATGATTACGCAAATAGACAAACCAAACATCAGAAAAATTGTAGAAACTTGGTCGTTGATATATCCTTCAGAGCTATGACGTTTTCACATTATGACGTCATAAAAGCTCCACCATTCAAAATCAACGGTACTTCGAGTAGTTCGGTCAAAATATTCACCCAGTTACAAAACTTTTGCCTATAAAATGATTAAAAAAAATACAAAACTTGTTTTGAAGCAGAGAATTGCTGAAAATGTGAGAATAATTGTTTGTCAAATTTCCAGCGCAACTTTAGGAGGATTTGAAACCTCAGTTCCATAAATACACAATCTTAAATACTAAATAAAGGATGATAAAAAAGTTATCCGGCTTTTGACAGCTGATGTACTGTAAAATATCATCCTGCTGACCAGAAAATGAAGCTTTGGGCTCGTTGGCTACACTCACTCGCCCCTGTGCTTCAAGTTCTGGCTTACGGGTTGATATTTTACGATACATAGCTGTCAAGAGCCCTATAACATATACGACTCTGTTTTGAACAACTAATCAGGAAGAGAAAATGTAATAGATGTTTACTTAGCAGCTTGATTTTGTGTGAACATCTGAAAAAAGAGTTATTACCTTTATAACGTTGGGAGAATCGCTTGATATATCCAGGTCAACTTCTGATATACCCGGGTCAACCAGATACGTGTTTTGCGGAAGTACTTTGCATGTTGATATTACCACAGGGAAGGATTAGAAATAACTATTTAGTTGTAAAAACATCTACCAATAAAGGGCTACTCCGAGCGCAGCATGATACGACCGCAGCATGTCGAATACTGAAATTTGAACATGAGTGCAATTCAAATGAATAAAGACACAGTAAAGAGCTTGATACAGTAATTAAATGGACACAAAAAAGAGCTTGAATCAGTTGCAATTTTGGCCCCTTTGACCCCTTGTAGCTCGAAAACGGTAAGAGCAACGCAAAATCCGCTGCCATATTGCTGAAAGCTTACATCAAGAGGAATCCAAAGAAAAAACATCCTATTGAAATCCGATGAAAAATAAAGCTTTCACATATTTCGAAAATTTGCAATTTTGGCCCCTTTGACCCCTTGTAGCTCGGAAACGGTTAGAGCAACGCAAAATCCGTTGCCATACTACTGAAAGCTTATATCAAGAGGAATTCAAAGAAAAAAATCCCATCGAAATCCGATGGAAAATAAAGATTTCACACATTTCAAAAATTTGCAATTTTGGCCCCTTTGACCCCTTGTAGCTCGGAAACGGTAAGAGCTACGCAAAATCCGTTGCCACACTGCTGAAAGCTTATATCAAGAGGAATTCAAAGAAAAAAATCCCATCGAAATCCGATGAAAAATAAAAAAAATAAAAATTTCAGGTAATCAGCAAATTTGCAATTTTGGCCCCGTTCGGCCCCTCATAGCTCGGAAAGGAAACAAGTTACCAAAAATATAAAAGTTGAGCGCCATATTAATTTTTCATAAGGAATCTAATGAAAAAAACTGCATAAAAATCGGACAAGAAATGAAAAAAATAGATTTTTGAGATTTCCCCCATTTGGGACCCATTTATCTCATTACCGGTACATGTGACATGAAATCCGTTGATATACTACCGATTCCAAATTTCCTAAGGATCACACTGAAAGAAACCCCATCAAAATCCGATAAATAATAAATATTCTACAGCCCAATATATGAAAACACCTAATTTGGCCCTTTTTAAAAAAACGGGCGGGGCCACAATACCCAAAACCAATCCCAACCTTCCTTTTGTGACAAGCAACATTATGTTAAAATTTCATAAGGATTGATCAACTAGAACTGAAGTTATCGCACGGAAACGAAGAGTCTACAGACGCCGACGACGCTGCCAGTATCATACCAATATACGACCTCAAAAAATTTTTTGCGGTCGTATAAAAACCTTTTTCATAAATGAGTGTTTGAAACGTTGTACAATCAAAACATGCTAAACATTCGGTAAAATATAAATCTATAACTGCAAAACTTGACTTTTTATTGATCACAAAACAATAATTTTACTAGAGGATGGACAGTAGAACTGACAATATATATTTAATTTGTGACAATAAAATCTACAGTGTATGTATCCCTTTTATTGCATGGAAGTGTATGCTATCATGTCAGGAATCCTCCGAGAAAATAACATTAGAGGGACATTTTGGCAGATTGGATGGGAATACAAGAATTAAAAGGATAACCATTATGTCAAACACTCAATTTCATATAAAATTCAGTGTCTAATTATCACAAAGTGTCATTTTGATAAAAGAGATGTAAACACAGTGTTTGTATCCATACAAGTGCCAAGGTTGAAATCTGGGTAAAACTTGAAATGTTTTCATAACAACAACCATCATGTAACAAAACTAAAATATGTGCTGAAACTGTAAACTCTATTATCTTCCGTGAAGTCGTTGTTTTCTGAAAGAAATAATGTATCATGAAATAAGAATGCAAACTTACCTTGTGAAGCGAACCAATTGTAACCGCCATCATAACTATTTTAGAGTAACTTACCCGGATGTATGACATATGCTGTCCGCCTTGATAACGATTGATCAATTTGAACTTAAGTTTTTGACCAAAAACAAAAGTGTCTACAGACAACGACGTCGACGACAGCGCCACACCATAGTGATAGTTAAATTTTAAAATTTTAATTGCGAGGCTTGCTGAGCATTTTAAAATTTTTAAATTTAACTATCGGGAGTGGATAAAATATGGTAATAAACGGCATAAAGTGGTGTAATCTTTTTCTCTAATGATCAATGATAAACACCGAGAATTGTATTCCAAATAGATATGGCGGGAAATAATACGGGGCTTTATTCAACAAAAGTTGAATAAAGAAAATTTATCTAACGGGTCAAAACCGGTTTAAACTTGACATATCATTAGAGAAATTTTATTAACCAATCAAGGTTCCAATGAAGAGCAGATAAATCACAAATTATTTACAACATATATAATTGAGCTATTAAAATGGTACACATAAGAAAATCTACTGACATAATAAACACAATTGAAACAGTACAAGTACAAAACACAATAGAATATATACAAGTAAACTTGAAACAATTTAAAATCGAAGCGATGGACGCTGGAAAGCTGTTAAGCATTTTATCAATGTTAGAACTTCTAGGCATGTATTTCAAAAACAAATGTGAGGTAGGGTAGGAGAGGATCTGATCTGACTTTTTTACAAATAATATTGTTGAAAAATTGAAAAAGCCCTGACAATGTGTTTAAAATGATGAAAACAAAATAACCTATATGCAGTTTTATCTTATTATCACATATATTGTTTGCTTGATTACAAATGAATACATGTATGAGGTTTTAGAGATCCTTTAATTCCCGGAATGACGTATTGTTATCTTTAATGACGTTCCAGGTTCATCCACATTTCCAGTTTATTGCATTTTCAACATACAGAATGTCAATGCGTCTCAGAAAGGCTTACTAATTTGTAAAATAAGGGAATTTTGCTTTCCCTCTGAAGATTAGTATTTGTTCTGAATGAGTTGATTTTTATTTGCACATTTTTAAGGAAATTTTTTAAGTTTGATTGACCCAAATGCGACGTAATTGAAGTTCAGTTCCAAACATAAAAATTTTGTGTTATCTGCAGTCAGTGCAGTCATGTTGCTGCAGTTATTAACTTCAAGCTTCATAATTAAATAGAATAAATAAATACCACATTATATAAGCGGAACTTGTCAAATAAGATATTGTTATTAACAGCAATTACGAAGCAGAGGACGTCAAGCACCCCAACGTCACTGTTAGTGTTATCACGTGATGAAGTACTAAGATAAGTATGTTCTCCTGTAGAAGTTTGTAAGCACCCCAACGTCACTGCTATCACATGATGAAGTACTAAGATAAGTATGTTCTCCTGTAGAAGTTTGTATCTTGAAAACGATATGTTCTTTGTACCTTTAAACTGAGCACTCAGTGTGTCCTCAAGTACACACCTTTAGTGTATCTTACCCAAGCTACAACAATTTTCTACATCTTCAAATTAAATCCTTATATAATACCCTTATTAATTACAATACATACCATAGTTTCTTTTCTCATAAAGAAATGGATATCAATTATACTGTACTCGTGTTGGAAAATGGGAGCAACTAACACCAAAATCAGTTTATCAGTAAAAAGTAATTTGCTTATATTCTATATCATTTACCAAGACTACATACAGAAATGCATAGCCGAAAAGTCTCGAAATCACATTGATCGGGTTCAAAAGTATTTGTTTCTCAGTCATTGGAACTCGGCTCTTGATTGTTTGGATTGATGTTTTCTTACATCCGTCCACTGTCGGAATTCCCTTCCTGCTTCCAAATTGGTGCAAAATGAATTGAAACAAAAGAAGAAAACACTGCAAGTGATGAAATTCAGCAAGCGTGCAGTTTTCTCCAATTGTTGCAAATCAGCGAAGTTTGCCATTACCAAAAACAAACTTGATTATGCTTGCAGAGAGAAGCCGGTCGCTATCTAGTAAGCCGTCCAAGATAAAGTTTAAGACTGTACCAATAATTCGTTTTCAATACATTAGCATTATGGTTCATTTTAAATTCAGACGATTTAAATGGTCATTTAATTTATCCTACAGAGAATTATTTTTAAATTCTTTTCAAAAACGGCGTTTGCAGACGAGCCGTACAATGTAAATAAGTAAGGCCAATTCTTATATATAGCTCTCCAACGCTGGAGGTACACATGCGCACTTGTCCAAAAAATGTAAACATTGGAAGATGGGCCGAGGAAATTTGCTTAAACCTTTTTAAATGATAAGATGTACATATAAACAATAAATCGACCAAAAGTCATGATTAAAATAAGAGATGTTGCTATAGACAGCTTTACGAGTTACAAAGGTGATCGTAAAAGTTACTATGCTTTCATTCATAACAAAACTTGTAAAAATTATAGCGCACCGCGAGAAATTTTTTTGAATGAACCGAATCGTGAATTACGAATGTCAAATAAAGATACATTTTCATGCTGTTTTTTTGTAAGAACTGCATATACTTTCAGTCTGAAGGCCCAGTCTGAACATTTTCAAAGGAAATAATTGGAATTTGACGATTAGTCTCTCACAAACTACTGCCAGGCATGAACTACATTAATGCGTAATGTGATGTCTGTTAGGTACATCTGGCTAGTGCCTAGTCTAGACCGAAAGCAACGGTATAAAGCTGCTTAACAGCTCAACAATCTAATGAAATATTGTTAATTGGAAGCAGGGGAAGCAACTCCATTAGCCATTAAAATATCTCTTTCTTTATTTAAAGCCAATTCTGAAACAAGTAAATTCAAGTTCTTATCTTCTGTTATCATCAGGCAAATTAGTTTTTTTAAAAGAACTTTGGGCAAGAAGCTTTAATTAAATCAAAATAATAATTTCTGGTGTGCTGTAAAGAAATACAATGTATCAAATAAAATGTTCTTCATCTTCAATATCTTTAGAGCACAAATTACATATTCTTTCAGTAACTTTTAATCCTAAATAGCGTCCTCTTTCTATATGAAGATTATGAGAACTAATTCTGAATTTTGCAATTATTTGACATTGTTGTCTAGATATGGTTCTAATCAGGCCGATAAGTGATTAGTTTTTAACAAAAGAAATGGAACTCTTCATTAAACGAAACAAAAAAGGTCTACTCAGATTGTTTCCCGTAGTTACAAATTCCAAAAAGTTGTTTCTAACAGGAAAATTGAATGATTTTTTAAATCATGTATTTCATTAAGGTATAGAAATAATGTAAATGTTCGCCGTTTGATTGTAAAGTTTGTAATTAGTGCGTAAATTGCGGTTTAAGAGGACTGAATTGGGTGTCTATAATTGTGGATGAATTAAATATACATCTCCGGATTTTCTCCCAAATTGGCATACTGATTCATAAAGAATTGATGAATACGTGTGCAAATTTTCATTTCCGCCCTTCCACGCATTTACCCAGAATACAACCCCGAAGTTAGTGTATTCTGCTACAATACTGGCTCTATTTTTAGAAATGAAATCGAATTTACCTACATACGTCATGATTACAACTTACGAGTCAGAGGCCCATTCAGGTAATCGTAATTTGATTTTTGTCTATAGTTTGTTTTAATGTATTAAATGGAACAGTAAACATTCTACTACGGCTCCAAATAAATATTTAGATACAGAAATCTAGAAACATTCCCGTAAATTTAGTATAATTTTACCCTAATGGGGTACATTGATCCCTGTGAGTGCCTCGGCAGTGTTTATAAAAAACATTTACCGCCAAATAATGAACACAATGGAAAATACCACCCTCACTTATTCCTTGGTTACGGGTTATCATTTTGGATCTTGAAAATATACATCTTTGAAATCAATTATTTCATATTTTCCCTTCAAGATTAATCCTTTGGCTATCTTTTAATACAGAAATTGTGTCCGCCCCCGGTAATTTTTTGCCTTTTAATAATATTTTATTGTCGCCAGGTTAATTTTTGTGTGGTCGCAGTGAAGACATTTGACATCAACTATAAACAATTTAACGTGCAATAGCAGACCAATTGTTAACTTTTATTTTGTAAATGTTTTTGTTTTACTTATGCATCGTTCCTTTGAGATTTATATACCCGAACAAGCTTAATATATAGCAGTTACTATGGACCATCAACAGACGGCGTGTTTCTAAAATATGGCTGATGAAGTAGACGCCCACCTCATTAGCATGTTTAGAAGGGAGATAATTTCACACAATGACTTTTCGGACTGCTAATTTAATAGTATTTTTAAATTTTCTATATGTTCGCAATTTATTTTAGTGAGCTGGATTTATTCTATTATCGTCCATCCAAATTTTACAAAATTGTTCCTTCTTTGAATTTTTCAATATTTTTATATATTGACTGTTTGTTTAAAACCTTGATACAGCCCACCCAGGAATCTTTGTCACTTGACTCCAATTTCATAGAAGTAATAAATGAATAGTATTTTTGGAAAGACGACACCAATATTTAATCATGTTATATAAAATATCAAAATACAACTGGTATCTTCCTAGCTCTGCTCTACAAGCAGAGTCTGAGGTTTTGATTCTAACACCTAAAACAAACTTGCAGAATTTAGTGTGAACCACTTTTGCAGATATTTTTTTAATTTCATTTTTTAGAATAAATCTTGATTCTTTATTAAAAAGAATTTTTTATGTGGGAAATATCCCCAAACTTCAGAGCCATATAATAAAACTGGCTTCACAGTTAGGTCGAAAACACGCAGTAAGGTATTAACTGCTGGTGTATCAAGCGAAAATGTTTTTCTAAATTTCTACAATACAAAGTTATTTTTGATTTTGGCCTTTTAACAACTGTGACCATGACCTTTGACCTGATCTCAATGAAATTTGCATAATGGTGTTCAGCTTTATATGACCAATATACAGGCCAAATATGAAGATCCTATCACATCTGGTTGAAAAGATTTATTCACATTTAGAATATGAAGCCTCTAACAATTGTAAATAACGAGCTATAGCAAAATCTAGATTTTGACCTTGTGACCTCTGTGACTTTGACTTGGCCATAGTGAAAATTGCATAATGGTGTTCAGCTTTACTTTATCAATACTAGTGATGTCAACGAGTACTCAAATACTCGAGTATCGCTCAGAAGGTACTAGTATCGAGTACCTAATTGGTACTCGAATACTCGGCGTGAAAACTGCCATTCTCCTCCGTATTTCAGAGCATTGCGCTTTAAAACATAATAAACTCGTTATTGCCCTATAGATAGACACTATTAACTAAGATATATTGAACATCTAAAGAAACCTGTAGTCAGTCTATGCTACTTAAAATCTCCCCAAATATTTTTTGATTATGTTTAATTTCTCACAAGCAATTTCCGTATTAACAGAAATAAAAATCTAAAAAAGCCAAACATTTTTTTTTAATCTACAATTTCATTCTCTCACAAAAAAATTAGTAAATAGAAAAATACCTTTTCACCCCCAAATGATGTAAAACAGAACCCTTTGTCATAAAAAGTATAAGACATTCTGTTGGTAGCTGTAAATAAAACAAACAACTTTTAACATATCAATTCTTAGCAGACTTTTCTTTTCGTACATAATGCTGTTGCTTAATAATGAATTTTTATTTCACGAAAATCGACTTGCTTTATATCGATATTTAAAATTAAAATGATACATACGAGGATTTTACTAAAATATGTAGATACATCTAGCTGAGTAGCCAGATTGTTACATGTACCTAAAGACTCATTTGCGAGTCAATAATGCTTTGAATAAATCGGCTGTTTGGTCATATTTCTAATAACTGAAATGCCGAAAATGTACACTTTGTGATCAAATAATATTCTCTACTAAAAATTTATTTGATTAAAACCGTGTTGTCCCCACATATTTACATAAGCGTTAATTGTGATTCAAACAATTTCATTAATCAGAAACAAAAACAAGTTGTTATAGAAAAAAAATTGTATATAATTTCGCTTTAATTGAAAGTTGTTTGATCAAACCTCTGATTGGCTATAATGGCACACAAACAGTAATTGCTCCTGTTATGGTATTTGGGCAATATTGTAGTTGAATGATAAGAATCTTGAAGTCTAGTAATTTTCGTTTCAAAAGATCACCGAGTACTCTAGTATACTCGAGTATTGAATCCGAATACTCGAGTGGCATTTTTCATGCATTTTGACATCCCTAATCAATACACATACCAAAAATATGAGGGGCCTTAAAGTTACGGACAGACAGACAGACAGACATACAGATAGGGCCAAAACAATATGGTCATGATCTTAAGGTGGTATGGGAGTCTAAAAACTGTCACATACCTGTCAATTCACCCGATTTCTGCGGTTCAGACCCGATATTTTCACTTGTCATCCGATGAGATGTAGTCACCCTATTGGGTTATTAAATAACCAGAGAATCGAAGTCGTCACCCGTGTTCACCCAGATTTGATTTCTGGTAAAGTTTTGTGTATTAATGTTTGTATTTACATTTCTGGTTGTGTTTTTCACTCTATCAGTTTGGAATACTATCTCGTCTTGTTATAATTAAGCCGTTATGGAGTTTGATGAGCTGTTTTTAAGATAACTACACGCATTGAGTGTATTGGGAATGTATTCAACTGAATGGGAAAGAACCGATTTCTGGACCAGCAATGTTGTCAACAACCCCACAAAACGGAAAAGCTTTACAAGTGTTCACGGTGGAAATAAAAGTTTGATCAGGGCGTTGGGTAAAATCGAGCGACCTGGTGATAAGTAAATCAGACAGTGACCTTTTCTGATAGTTACAATGATCAACAATGATTTTAGGTCAGAATTAAAAATTGACACATTATGCAGCAAAAATGGGTCAAAGACTCGAATGGCCAGGTTGTGTTTTGGTGTTTTTAGCTATAAAGTGTTGTTTAGCTCTGTGTATAGAATATGTTGAAAATATTGATAAAAATGACTAAGTTAAAAGGCCAGGAAAAATTGGAAAAATATTGGAAATAATTCTATAAAGTCAGGCGCACATTTTCAAAATATATAGAAACAATCTGTGAAGTTTCGAAGGTCAGGATGAAAACTGTAGGAGGAGTTGATTTCACAAAATTGGTACCCTTTGTTGAAAATGTGGATAAAAAATGACTAAGTTCCAAAGTCCCTAAAATTAGGGAAAAAAATTTCTGAATAATCCCAAAAAGGGAGGTGCACATCTACAATATATATAGAAACAGTTTGTGAGATTTCAAAAATGTAGGCTGAAAACTGTAGGAGGAGTTGATTTCACGATATAGGTACCCTTTGTTGAAAATGTAAATAAACTAGAGGCTCTCAAGAGCCTGTATAGCTCACCTGGTCCATGACTGGCATAAACTGCAGCCCAAATTAACCCAATGTTAAAGTGTCTCATTTTCTAGAAGTTTCCAAGGAGAAAATCTTTGAACGTGTTTTCCCCCCATAGGGTCCAATATTAAACAATGGTCCCCACTGGTGGCCATCTTGGATGAAGTGCAGACTTGTCAGACATAATTTTTTAAGAAGACCATTAAAGGCCTATTGTGACCAAGTTTGATTCCAACTGACCAAGTAGTTTCAGAGAAGAATGTCTTTGAATGTGTTTTTCCCATAGGGTCCAATGTAAAACTATGTCCCCTGCTGGCAGCCATCTTGGAATACATGCAGACTTACCAGGCACATTCTTCGATAGGTACCGACTATGGACAGTTGTAACCAAGTATGGTTCCAATTGGGCAAGTAGATTCAGCAGTTTCCCCGGTAATTTAAAGCCCCACTATCCATTACAATCATTCAAAAAAAAAAATTTGGGCAGGGGTTCCCCTTATAATTCAGATAATGCATATTGCTGAAATCAAAACATTCCAAGTCCCCTTTCCATAAAAAAATTTGGCAGGGGTTCCCCTTTATAATCTAGTTTAAACATATTTCTTATATTGTGAAGAAAACTATGAAGCACAATACGACAATCAAGCTTACATTGTAAGTTATACAGTTGAACTTCAGTCTCTCAAACTTTGGTAGCTGGAACACCACCAATATCTGTATTTAAAAGTCTGATCATGTTTTACCATATTTCTTTTGTTTGGCTTTTTTGACAAAAAACATTCTTGCTAAGGACCACTTTCGACACCAGTTTTGAAGTCAAAACATCATTTTATAAATGGCAGGCAATGACAATTTTCAACATCAGTTTTGAAGTCACAATATCAATATCTATTTGAAAACCAAATTTCATTGAAATTGGACAATGTTGAATTTTCCTGCCTTTTTTGGTGGTCATTTTGAAAATGGCGTTCAACGAACAATTTTCAACATCAGTTTTTGAAGTCGCAACATCAATATCTATTTGGAAACCAAATTTCATTGAAATTGGACAATGTTGAATTTTCCCACCTTTTCTGGCGGCCATTTTGAAAATGGCATTCAACGAACAATTTTTAACATCAGTTTTGAAGTTGCAACATCAATACCTATTTGGAAACCAAATTTCATTGAAATTGAACAATGTTGAATTTTCCCGCCTTTTTTTGGGGTGGCCATTTTGAAAATTGCGGTCACAGAATGATTTTCAACACCACTTTTGAAGTCAGCACAGCACGGCAAACATTTTATCAATTTACACTTAATCTTCATCTTCTATAGTTTTGGAAATAAAAGAAAAAAAATATGAAAGTTTTGAAAATTCTGTGAAAAAAGGGCAATAACTCCTACAAGGGTTTTTGGATTTTCTCCCAAATTTCAGGGCTGTTAGATCTTGATATGCTGAACATTATTGCAATTTACAGTTGACCTCTATCTGCTATAGTTTCTTTGATAAAAAATAAAAAAATATTAAAATTTTGAAAAATTTCCAGAAAAAGGGCAATAACTCCAAAACTGGTAATCAGATTTTCTTCAAAATTGCAGGGCGGGTAGATCTTGCCATGCTGATCACTTTTACTGCGTGTCAGATTTTTGATATCTGTAACGGTTTTCGAGTTATTTGCCAAAAACAGCAATTTACCCCTATGTGCTATTTTTAGTAACGGCAGCCATGTTGTTTGGTCCTCGGACTAATCGAACATAATTTTGAATCTACATACCCTGGTTATGATTCAGACCAAGTTTGGTTAAAATTGGCCAAGTGGTTTCAGAGGAGAAGATTTTTGAAAAAGTTTAGAACGGACGGACGACGGACGGACGGACGACGGACGACGGACGGACGCCGACGGACGCCGACGGACGCCAAGTGATGGCAATAGCTCACATGGCCTTTTAGGCCAGGTGAGCTAAAAATGACTAAGTTCCAAAGCCCGTAAAAATAGGAAAAAAAATTAAAATTTTTTCCAAAAAGGGAGGTGCACATCTACAAGATATATATATAAACATTATGTGAAGATTCAAAGATGTAGGTTGAAAACTGTAGGAGGAGTTTATTTCACAAAATAGGTACCCTTTGTTGAAAATGTTGAAAAAAATGACTATGTTCCAAGTCCATAAAAATAGGAAAAAATTTTTAAAATCATTCCAAAAAGGGAGGTGCACATCTACAATATATATATAAACATTATGTGAAGTTTCAAAGATGTAGGTTGAAAACTGT
>MJUU01017080.1:366918-382810 GCA_002080025.1 Modiolus philippinarum | reverse complement strand
AACATAACATGTAATAATACTGAATGTCCTAAAACATACCCTGGACAACATAGTTTTTATCCTTATAATAATGATGCAAAGGCTCTAGCAAACATCAGTAAACTGGGAATACAAGTATATCATGGTGTCATATTGTCTTCCAATATATATATCCCTACAACTGGCCATACAACTATCATTACTATAGAATGGTGAATGTGATAATTACACTCCCTTGTTGATAAAAACAATTCATCTATTTAGGATGAAGACTGAATATTCAGCTGATTGTATCAATGTTTACAAACAAATTTACTGCTTATATATGTCAGTGTCAATACTGCTACATTCAGTACTAGGACAATTTTATATGAACAAGAGAAGGGGCAGTCGGAAACGACAGCTAAATCCCCTCGCCCGTTTATTGAATGTTTGTCTAGTATTATAAGCACTCAAGGAAGTTGTACCATTCAAGATCTGGCTTGTTACTTAAATCTGAGCCAGTCATGCAAGAAATGTAGTGACCTTATTTCAATCAGGAGCCTCATACCTAAAGCATATGCATCTACAGATGAAAGATTAATCTTCTGTAGTATCTAAAATCTAGACTGTAACACAAACTTTATCCTAAGTCACTCATGCACAAAATGTAGGTCAAACTGACCTAATTTTTATCTGGAGCTTTGTAACTTTACAAGATGCATCTACATACAAAATATTATTCTTCTGCGAGTTGTAGTATCTAAAATCCAAGCTGTAACACAAACTTTAACCTAAGTCACTCATGCATGAAATTTAGGTCAAAGTGCCTCAATTTTCATCTGGAGCTTCTTTACTTTACAAGACACCTCTACATACAAAATATTATTCCTCAGTTGTAGTATCCCATATCTGGACTCTCATGCATGAAATGTAGGTCAAAGTGACCTAATGTTTATCTGGAGCTACCTAACCTCATAAGATGCATCTACATATAAAATATTTTTCCTCTACAAGTTGTAGTATCCCAGATCTGGACTCTTACAAAAACTTTATCCTAAGTCACTCAGGCATGAAATGTAGGTCAGTGACCTAAGGTTTATCTGGAGCTCCGTAACTTTACAAGATGCATCTACATACAAAATATTATTCCTTTACAAGTTGTAGTATCCTATCTGGACTCTTACAAAAACTTTAACCTAAGTCACTCATGCATGAAATGTAGGTCAAAGTGACCTAATTTTTATCTGGAGCTTTGTTACTTTACAAGATGCAGCTATATACAAAATATTATTCCTCTACAAGTTGTAGTATCCCTGATCTGGACTCTTACAAAAACTTTAACCTGAGTCACTCATGCATGAAATGTAGGTCAAATCCACCTATTCTATATATCAATCTCAAGTACTCTTCAAGATGTATCCATGGACAAAACATTGTCCATCTACGACTTATTATTCAAAAGATATATGGTCTTAAGTTTGAACGGACGGACGAACGGGTCAAACGCTATACCCCCTCCCCAACTTTGTCGGGCGAGGGGATAACAACTGTGGTTTTACATTTAGAATTACAGTCAGTGCACACAATGTCAAATTGTCAAAAATTATCAACCAGAGCAACAGTAATGGACTGGAATTTTTTTTTTCAAACATTTAATATTGGTGTTCATGGACAAATAGTAAATTGGGCCAAAAAAGGGTGAATTTCAAAGATTTTTACTTTTAAATTTTGATTCCGATTTTGATGCAGTTTTTTGCAATGGATTAATAATGAAAAATTGACATGGTCCTGCGCCATAGATTTTTGATAACTTGTACATCCTACCATGTCTACAAACTTCTCACCACAGTTCTATCAGGTTACTATTCTATAGTAATTAATAAATGCCATTTAATTACACTATTAAATATCTGATTGTTGTCCTCCTCCACACTTCTCAGTAAACAGCTTTGGTCTAGTTTGTCAATTTTGTTTCCTTAATGAGTTATTGTTTATGTTTTCCTATTATTTATGAATATAGAACTTGACCTGGTCATTCCCAGTTTGGCCTCTATATTGGTGACCACTGACTACACTACAAAGAACTAGGGTTGATTGATTGATTGATCAATTTGATGTTTTACACAAAGAACTATTGAAATCATATGTATACAGTAATAACTTTATTGTGACCATACTGTAAATTCTTAAATAAATGCAATGTTAATATTGTGAACTAGAAGTCAGGGAGCTGTCACAAATGACAGCTAATCCCCTTGTCAGCTGTTAAGAAATAATAAACCTAATATAATCTTAAGATGTATGAATGTCTACGACTTCATCCACTGAACATTAAGATCATTGATGTCTCAGATTTGAACCTCAACCTAAACTTTAACTGAGCACTGAAGCATAAAATGTAGGTCAGAATAACCAAATTATCATCTGAAGCAGCATCCCTCTCCAAGATGCATCCAGTACAAGGATGATTGATGTGCCACATGTAGTTTCTCAGATATGAACCTTAACGCAAACTTTAACCGGAGATGGGACAAACTGACGGACGGACAGATTGAAGGATAGGCGAGATACTATATCCCCTCCCCAACTCCGTTAGGCAAGGGGATACAAATAAGTGTGGTCTGTGCTGACATTATTAAATTTTACACTCTTAATGCACATTATTAGCCATATGTACAATCCAAATCTGGAAGTTGCAATAATTAAAATAATTTGGATTTTTGCTGATGGATCAGGAATTGCAAAAATAAGGTCACTGAATAATTATTTATAAAAATAATGCTAGTGTTAAAACAATGACAATTTTGTCTGGTTTTTCACAACAGTGAAATGACTTGTAGATTCTGACAAAAATATGTTGGTGGACAGAAGAAACTTTTATTCTTCCGTAAATGATGGTTTAAAGTGTGAGACGACCAATGTGAGATCGATACACGCGACCTCGTCTCCCATGGGTGAATGACCAACCATAAGTGTTCATTTTTGTGATGCAATAATCATAAACATGACTAAAAGCCATAAAACACCTGAAGTCCCCATATGAAAAAGAAAGGAAATGGGGTAAATGTCAAGGAGACAACATCCCATATCCAGGTCAAAAGGATGTAAGGTACACTCAAATGGCAACAAAGTTGCTTGAACAGTATAGGTTTCCAAATGTTTGTTGTCGTATTTTACGGAAGAAATAGCTACTTACATTCGATCAAAATCAAAGATCGGAATATTTTTTACTCATGTAAGAAATTCTTTGTCTTATTCTCTCGTTTTTTCGCTGCGCTCCACTCGAGAAAAGACGGAATTTCTTACATTCATGAAAGATACCCCGATCTTTGATCTGCTCTCATGTAAAAAGCTTTATAAAAATTTACAACTATTATCAACATCACTCCTTGTTTCAGAGATACATAAAAATGTACAACTATTATCAACATCACTCCTTATTTCAGAGATACATAAAAATGTACAACTATTATCAACATCACTCCTTATTTCAGAGATACATGTACATGGATGTTGTATTCACTATAAGTAACTGAAACACTGATCTTTGTATCAACATCATAAATCACTATAGATTCCTTAACAATTCTTGATACATTGTGCATATATACTGACAAGCTAAACATTGCTGGACATTAACTACTTGTACAACTTAGAAATTCTAATGGTTATTGTTGAAGGTACCCAAATAAGCAATGAAGGGATATGGAGTAAATGTACACGAGACAGTCTCTACAAATACATGGTAAAACAAAACAATGGAACAACGCTTTCATTGTTGTTCTTCATCTTGGAAGTCACCATACACTGAGTGCACAAAAGTGCTTTTATGTAGTAATTTTGTTGGGCAGTTAGGACAGAATATTGACAACCCTAAAGTACAAAAAAACTGATAAATCTTAGTTATATACCAACATCAGACAACACTTTGATGAAGCCTGGATAATGTTACAGTATAGTAAAAACTAATACAGACTGAATGTCAGGGGTCAGAATAAACTGGTGGGAAAACTGTTTTTAAATTACAACATGTATGAAGATAATACTTAAATAATGAAAGTTCTGTTTTAATGCAAGAGAGAATTTCTAGGCTTTTAGTTTTTTTTTTAAGATATAGGTTGGTGCAGATAAAAATAAAGGGCTACGCCGAGTACAGCATGATACGACCGCAGCATGTAGATCACTGAAATTTGAACAAGTGTAATATAAAGTGAATGTGGACACATTAAGTAGATGGACACAAACTAGGGAACAAAGAAATTAATAGCTCTTTTGATCCCTGAAAGCTCAGAATCTGTAAGAGAAATCTGTTGAGTACTACTGACAACTTACAACAAAAGGAATACCAAGAAAAAAATCCCATTGAAATCTGATCACAAATAAAGATTTTACATATATATGTGAAAATTGCAATTTTGACCCCTTTGACCCTTTACAGCTCAGAAACGGTAATAGATACAAAAAATCCATTGACATAAAGCCGAAAGCTTAAGACAAGAGGAATGTAAAGAAAAAAATTCCATCGAAATCCGATGAAAAATAAAAATTTCACGTAATCTGCACATTTGCAATTTTGTACCAGTTTGGCCCCTCATAGCTCAGAAAGGAAACATGTTATCAAAAATCTGATAGTCAGGCGCTATATTAATTTTTCATAAGGAATCCATTGAAAAAAACTGCATCAAAATTGGACTAGAAATAAAAAAAATAATTTGTTTGTGATTTGCCCCTTTTGGGCCGCATTTTTCTCATGAACGGTACATGGGACCTGCAATCCGTTGACATACCTCTGACTGGAAATTTCCTTAGGAGCACCTTGAAAGAAACCCCATCAAAATCTGATGAAGAATAAAAATTCTGACAGCCAATTATGTGAAAACACCCAATTTTGCCCTTTTTGGCCCCTTTTTTAAAAACGGGAGGGACCACAACATCTAAAACCATTCAAGATCTTTCTTTTGTGCCAAGGAACATTGTGTTTAAATTTCATAAGGATTGGTCAACTGGAACTTAAGTTATTGACCAAAAACAAAAGTGTCTACAGACGACGATGCGGACGACGGCGACGACAGCACCATACCATTATATGACCACAAATTTTTTGCGGTCATATAAAAAAAAACGTGCTGCATCTCTTTTAAATACTTGCATTCATTATAATAGAGTCATGATTCTCTCCAATAATCACATCAAGAAATGTCCGAGGGATCTTAAAAACAATACCAGTCCCTCCTTTCCACAATGTAAATAAGTTCCATCTAATATCATTATTAGTAAACTATATCTTTACTGTTCCCACTGATACAATACAAGTATGGTAGAACATCACTTACCTGTTTTAAAATTCCAAATAAAATAATTAGTATGTATATATAACGTCCATTATGAGGACTTTATCACGATGTGAAGTATCTAATTAAGTAGTCATTATAATGAATATAAAACAATCTATTTTTCTCACAATTTAACTACTTGTACAAATGAAAATTGACCAGATAGTTGGTGTTAAAACTATCATCTCCTGGGAAATACAGTTGTTAATACAACCAATAAATTATTGAACAAAAACTTTCAACCAAAATAATATTCCCATGGTAAAATTTTTACTAGTTAAAAACTTTCACTGCTAACTTACCATTTTAATTATACAAACATCTTAAATCTTTCTACATACAGATTCCTTATCCAACTTCTGATAAACACATTCCTTAAAACATTCAACTCACCTGGGACAAAACTTCAAATATATGTCACATAATTTCCCGTAAAAATCAATATTTCTGGCAGTTTGTAAAGATAAGAGGGAAAAGTGTTTTCCTATAAATCATCAATAGAAATTAAATAATAATTTATATCCCATGCAGCTATCATGGCTATACCAAGCCACTTATAGATTATAGATGATTGGTGCATCATAAATACCAGTTATAAATCAAACATATAATTGTCAAGCTATACACATCCAACACAATAATGGTCAAACTAATTAATGATAATTAAGGATCTCTCCAATGGCAGACACCCTACATCTGGGCAGAGATATGTACAATATGTCTAATTATCCAACTACTGTAAATCTAATTGACTTTTATCAAAATGAGGCTTCCTAGGAGTAGGTGCATTTAGATATACAGGAACATAAAAGTATTACATGTTGCTGTGTTTTATATAAAGATACACTTAAAACTGCTTTTCATGTGATGTCCTTTTGTTTTTTTTTAAGTTTCTTTTTTGCTTCTAAAATATCACTTACAAGTTTTAAAATAACTTCATATTTTTCTTACAGATTTAGCTTTTTTAGTGTTTTTCTTTTCTTTTTTTTTTTTGCCTACAGTTTCATTTTAACCGGAGAGCATGAAACTCCAGACAAAAGTGTCTAAAGTCACCTTCAGGACCTCTAGTGCTCCAGCTAGCCACCTAACCAGAGAGCATGAAACTCCACACAAAATTGACTAATGTCACCTTTTGGACCTCTTTTGCTCCAGCCAGCTGCCTAACCGAGTGACCTAAAGAATCTATCTGTTAGCCCAGTCGATTTACTGGCTATTAAATCTACTACCTACTATAACTGCAGGTAGATTGTCCTGTCACACTTCATAAACAGGAGGATCTCATGTGTTAATGTTACTTTTATTCACATGGAGTGTAACTTGCCATTCTTAAGGTTCAAATAAAATATCATTATATAAGACACAAGGAAAAAACATTTGAGAAAAAATTTTGTGGACATTTTTTAGGATGAACGTAAGGATGGCTAGACAGACTAGCAAATAAAGCTAGCTAAAGTGATGTAGGCAATGACTTAAAGTATCAACTTGAGGCTCTCAAGAGCCTGTAGCTCATAGACAATCAGTAGATCTTGATGTAATTGGCCCAATGAGATATTCAAATACATTTCCCATGGGCCCTATGTTGGCTTCTGGTGGCTTTCTTAGATGAGGCACAGACATCATGACCACAATTTTAGAAGGGACCAACGAAGCACTATTGTGTCCAAGTTTGTTTCTAATTGGCTCAGTAGCTTTAGAGGAGAAAATATTTGAAAGCTTTCCCATTTTGTTCAATGTTAAACTATGTTCCCTGCTGCTGACCATCTTGGATCTGAGAATTATTTTTTAAAGGGGACCAACCAAGGACACTTGTGACCAAGTGTGGTTCCAATTGGTCAGGTATTTTCAGAGGAGAAGATCTTTGAATGTGTTTTCCCAATGTTAAACTAAGTTCCCCACTAGTGGCCATCTTGACTGAGATGCAGGCATGTCAGACAATTTCAGTCATGAGGATCAAATGTAGTGCTTGACATGATGAACATTTTTGTATTTAAAACTTTACCTCTATTTCAAATAGTTTTTTTAAGTATAAGGCAAAATGTATAAAAAATATGAAAATTCTATCAATTAAGGGCAATAACACAGGTATTGAGGGTGTTCTTCTAAATTTCCAGTGAGTAGATCTTGATATGCTGAACATTTTTGCAAGTAAAAGTTGACCTCTATCTGTTATAGTTTTTGTGATAAAAATTTGTTAGAAAATATCATAATTTAGAAAATTTTATGGAAAAAGGGCAGTAACTCCAAAACAGGTTATCAGATTTTCTTCAAAATTGCAGGACAGGTAGATCTTGTTATGCTGATCACTTTTACCGCATGTCAGATTTTTGATATTTGTAATGGTTTTTGAGTGATTTCCCAAAAACAGCAATTTACCCCTAGGTGCTATTTTTAGTGATGGTTTTTAGTGATGGCAGCCACGTTGTTTACTCCTCAGACTAATCAAACAAAATTTTGAATCTAGATACGCTGGTAATGATTCAGGCAAAATTTGATTAAAATTGGCCCAGCGGTTTCAGTAGAGAAGATTTTTGAAAAAGTTATGCCAGACGGACGATGATAGACGCCGACAGACGCCAAGTGATGGCAATAGTTCACATGGCCTTTTAGGCCAGGTGGACTAAAAACTTAAGAAAAAAGTTGTGACTTAGGCTGTCATAAATAGATTTTTGTACCTGTTTACCAGCATGTATTGGAGACAAACAGCACAGCAATGTGGTATATACATCCTCACTTATCTGGACCTTCCTGGTCTATACTGTTTCCAACAAACAGCACAGCAATGTGGTGTATTTTATCTTCCTTCTCTATACTGTTTCCTAAAGTCATCTAAAATCAAATTATTAAGTGACACATGTGTATGTATGTCCTCCCAGCATCTAAAATAGTATATCCTTCCAGATCAAGTGGATTACGATATTTCTCCAGTTCAAAATAGTTAAATTTATGATTTTCAACATGCGAGCTTTAGCAAGCATGTTAAAATCAGAAATTTGACTATCCAGAATGGAGAGATATCGTAATCCACGAGCAAACCGATGGATATATAGTTTCTCCAATGACTTTTACCATGTTTCAGGTGCAGATTCAATGGTTCAGCATGGTAGTCAACACTGGTCACGCTATCTCAAAGCCTAGTTATGATGACGTCACAATAGACTTTATGACTGAAATGAAACATTGCGGGAAACATCAAGCAGAAATTTAACCAACATGTGGATTAAAAATAATATGTATTTTTAACCAACTGGATTAACACCCTAAGAATTGGAGAAATAAAAATATAGCACAGCAATGTGGTGTATACATCCTTACCATCGGACCTTCCTGTTCTATACTGGTTCCTAAAGTCATCTTCTATCAAATTATTTCCCAAACAGACATATGTACATGTATGTCCTCCCAGCATCTAAATAAAAATATAGCTTTTAGTCACATAAAATGTGGTCTGTTACTTTTTGTGACCATATTTGAGCTCAAATTCTTTCTTAGGAGCATGGGCCAAGATGTTTGATCTCAAAACCTGGTAGATCAAGGTTCCAAAGAACAAGAGGCTCTCAAGAGCCTGTATAGCTTATCTGGACCATGGCTGACACAAAAGGCATTTCCAATAGGGTCCAATGTTAAACTTTATTCCCTGCTGGAGGACACCCTGGATTGGTTGAAGACATGCCAAATGGCCACCAGATGACTTTTGTGATCAAGTTTACTTCCAATGGGATTAGTGGTGTCAGAGACCTAATTCTTTAACTGGAATCAAATATAAACTATCTTGATGCTGGCAGCCATATTGGATGAGGTGTGGTCCTCCAGGATACCTTTATTGGAAGGTACCATCAATGTACCATTGTTTTCTAATTGGACAAGTTGTTTCAGAAAGGATCTTTAAATGTATTTGAATGTGTTATCTATTTCAACCCATTTAATACCACCTTTCAAAAATAATTTTGGCAGGGGTTTCCCGTGTAATCTAGGTAATATTTATTGCCAAAATCAAAACATTACAAGCCCCTTTCAAAAATATTTAGGCAGGGGTTCTCCTTATTACCGGTAACTAGTGTTTACATGTCACATAACTAAGTTGCCCACTGGCTGCCATATTGGATATAGTGCAGACCTGAAAAACATTTTTTTTGTAGCGGACCACCCAAGGACTATTGTTGCCAAGTTCGGTTCAAATTGGCTTACTTAGCAGTTTCAGAGAAGAAGATCTTTGAATGTGTTTTTCCATAGGGTCCAATGTTAAAACTATATTTCGCACTGGCAGCCATCTTGGATATAGTGCTGACCTGAAAAACACCCTTTTTGCAGGGGACCATCCAAAGACTATTGTGGGCAAGTTTTGTTCCAATTGGTTCAGTATTTTCAGAGAAGATCTTTGAATGTGTTATCCAATAGGGTCCAATGTTAAAACTATGTTTACTGCTGGCAGCCATGTTGGATATAGCGCGAATCTGAAAAACACCTTTTTTGCAAGGGACCACCTAAGGACTACTGTGGTCAAGTTTTGTACCAATTGCCTCAGTAGTTTCAGAGTAGAAGATCTTTGAACATGTTTTCCCATAAGTCCAATGTTAAAACTATGTTTCCTACTGGTGGCCATCTTGGATACCACACTGACCTGAAAAACACCTTTTTTGCAAGGAACCACCCAGGGACTATTGAGGCCAAGTTTGGTTTCAATTGGCTCAGTAGTTTCAGAGGAGAAGATCTTTGAATGTGTTTTCCCATAGGGTCCAATGTTAAAACTATGTTCCCCGCTGGCGGCCATGTTGGATATAGCGCAAACCTGAAAAACACATTTTTTTGTAAGGGACCATCCAAGGACTATTGTTGCCAAGTTTGGTGCCAATTGGCTCAGTAGTTTCAGAGAAGATCTTTGAACATGTTTTCCCATAGGGTTCAATGTTAAAACGATGTTTCCTGCTGGCAGCCATCTTGGATATCGCGTGGACCTGAAAAACACCTTTTTTGTAAGGGACCACCCAAGGACTATTGTGGCCAAGTTTGGTTCAAATTGGCCCAGTAGTTTCAGAGGAGAAGATCTTTGAATGAAAAGTTTACGCTGGACAGACGACAGACGGACGGATGGACGGACGATGAACGGTCGACGGACGCAAAGTGATGGCAAAAGCTCACCCTGGCATTAGCCAGGAGAGCTTAAAATGTATATTGGTTTAGGGGTAGTGATGTCTTAAAATAAAAGAATTTCAATGTGTATACAGAAATTGCAATTGCATACTTTTTTGAAATAATCAGTCTCATAACTCTGGAACGAAAAATCCTTCCACAAAATAACAAGAGGCTCTCAAGAGCCTGTATTGCTCACCTGGACCATGGCTGACATAGATAAAAGGCATTTCCAATAGGAAAAACAAAACATAAAATTTAGCAGAATACTTTTTTTTTCTTAAATTACAGTATTCTTGTTTGGTTTCCATGGCAACCGAAAGATCCACCATCCTTTACAACCCATAACAGAACACCATTCAAAAAAAATTTGGGCAGGGGTTCCCCTTATAATCAAGGTAATACATATTGCTGAAATTAGAACATTCAGACCATAAACTGTGGACACAGGATATGTCTCGCCCGCCCCTGCATCGCCTTAATTTGCACATTGATTTACTGCAGCAGCAATAATAATAAAATATAATCTTAAACTGTGTTTACAATTTCCCTGGAAAAAAATGATGTGATCACTCATGCATGACGAGGGGCCAGGCCAAACATCTGGGCGTGGAATCGGTATGTACTCCACAAGACACAACTGCATGTCAAATATCAAGTGCCTAGGACTACTGGTATAGGCTGTACAAACTGCTTGCTAAAAACTTAATGTGATCATTCATGCATGACTAAGTGGCCAGGGCCACCATCCGGGCAGAGAATCGGTATGTACTGCCAAAGACGCAACTGCATGTCAAATATCAAGTGCCTAGGACTACTGGTATAGGCTGTACAAACTGCTTGCTAAAAACTAAATGTGATCATTCATGCGTGACTTAGGGGCAAGGGCCACCAACCGGGTATGGAATTGGTATGTACTCCCCAAGACGCAACTGCATGTCAAATATCAAGTGCCTAGGACTACTGGTATAGGCTGTACAAACAGCTTGCTAAAAACTTAATGTGATCGCTCATGCATGACTAAGGGGCCAGGGCCACCATCCAGGCGTGGAATCGGTATGTACTCCCCAAGACGCAACTGCCTGTCAAATATCAAGTGCCTAGGACTACTGATATAGGCTGTACAAACTGCTTGCTAAAAACTTAATGTGATCGTTCATGTGCGACTAAGGGGCCAGGGCCATAATCTAAGTAGGGATTTGAGTTGTACCCATAAGGATGCAGCTGCACATCAAATACTATGGACCTACAACTAACATAAGCTTGTAAATTCACAATAGTTTACAAATTGTTGCCGCTGCCGCCGGAAACGCTATCCCTAAGTCTCGCCTCCGCTACTTTTTGTCGCGGGCGAGACAACAATTCAAATAAAAATTCAAAAATTTGGGCAAAGGGTTCCCCTTAAAATCAATAAGGCCAATGTAAAACTATATTCCAGATGGTGGCCATCTTGGATGAGGTATGGACCTGCTAGATACATTTTATGGATGGGACCACCTAAGCACCATTGTGGGACCATTGTGGCTTAGTTTGGTTCTAACTGGACTAGTAGTTTCTGAGAATAGGATCTTTGAATGTATATTCCATAGGGTCCAATGTTAAAACTATGTTTCCCGCTGGCAGCCATCTTGGATATAGTGCGGACCTGAAAAACACCTTTTTTGTAAGGGACCACCAAAGGACAATTGTGGCCAAGTTTGGTGCCAATTGGCTCAGTAGTTTCAGAGAAGATCTTTGAATGTGTTACCCATAGGGTCCAATGTTAAAACTATGTTTCCCGCTGGCGGCCATCTTGGATATAGCACAGACCTGAAACCCACTGGCAGCCATCTTGGATATAGTGCGGACCTGAAAAACACCTTTTTTGTAAGGGACCACCAAAGGACTATTGTGGCCAAGTTTGGTGCCAATTGGCTTAATAGTTTCAGAGAAGAAGATTCACATTTCCCATGAGGGTCCAATGTTAAAACTATGTTTCCTGCTGTCGGCCATCTTGGATATTGCGCGGACCTGAAAAACACCTTTTTTGTAAGGGACCACCAGAGGACAATTGTGGCCAAGTTTGGTGCCAATTGGCTCTGTAGTTTCAGAGAAGATCTTTGAATGTGTTACCCATAGGGTCCAATGTTAAAACTATGTTTCCCGCTGGCGGCCATCTTGGATATAGCACAGACCTGAAAAACACCTTTGTTTGTAAGGGACCACCAAAGGACTATTGTGGCCAAGTTTGGTGCTAATTGGCTGAACAGTTTCAGAGAAGAAGATCTTTGAATGTGTTTTTACATAGGGTCCAATGTTAAAACTATGTTTCTGGCTGGCGGCCATCTTGGATATCGCGCGGACCTGAAAAACACCTTTTGTGTAAGGGACCACCAAAGGACTATTGTGGCCAAGTTTGGTGCCAATTGGCTGAATAGTTTTAGAGAAGAAGATCTTTGAATGTGTTTTCCCATAGGATCCAATGTTAAAACTATGTTTCCGGCTGACAGCCATCTTGGATATCGCGTGGACCTGAAAAACACCCTTTTTGTAAGGAACCACGAAAGCACTATTGTGGCCAAGTTTGGTGCCAATTGGCTCAGTAGTTTGAGAGTAGCAGACCTTTGAATGTGTTTTCCCATAGGATCCAATGTTAAAACTATGTTTCCTGCTGGTGGCCATCTTGGATATAGCGCGGACCTGAAAAACACCTTTTTTGAAAGGGACCATCCAAGGACTATTGAGATCAAGTTTTGTGCCAATCGGCTCAGTAAGTTCAGAGAAGAAGATCTTTGAATATGATTTCCCATAGGGTCCAATGTTAAAACTATGTTTCCCGTTGGCGGCCATCTTGGATATCGGGCAGACCTGAAAAACACATTTTTTGCAAGGAACCACAGAAGGACTATTGTGGCCAAGTTTGGTGCCAATTGGCTCAGTAGTTTCAGAGAAGAAGATCTTTGAATGTGTTTTCCCATATCCAATGTTAAAACTATGTTTCCCGCTGGCGGCCATCTTGGATATCGCACGGACCTGAAAAACACCTTTTTTGTAGGGGACCACCCAAGGACTATTGTGGCCAAGTTTGGTTCCATTAGGCATAGTAGTTTCAGAGGATGAGATCTTTGAATGAAAAGTTTACGCCGGACGGACGGACGCCGGATGGACGACGGACGCAAAGTGATGGCAAATGCTCACCCTGGCATTAGCCAGGTGAGCTAAAAACGATAGGGAGACTTCCTCCATCATCCAACAATCCTGCAAAGTTTCAAGAAAAATGAATAAAGCCTTCTCTATTTAGAATATGACATGTGGACAAAAATTACAATTTCAAGCTTTTTTGAAATAATCAAAGTCTCATAACTCTGGAACGAAAAATCCATCGACAAAATAAAACCATAGGGAGCTTTCTTTCGTCATACACAACAATCCTGCAAAGTTTCAAGAAAAATTTTCAAAGCATTCTCTAGTTAGAGTACGACTTGTGGATGGACGGACACCGGTATATTATAATACGTCCTGTCAAAGACAGGCGCATAAAAAATTTGGGCAGGGATCCCCTTGTAATCTAGTTTATACATAGTGCTCAAATCATATATAAAATGTCTAGCAGAATACTTTTCTTCTAAAATTTCAGTTTCCTGGTCTGGTTTCTATGGCAATTGAGAGTTCCATCCATTACAACCTATATAATGCCACTATTCAAACAAGAGCTGGTGCCGAATGGCAGCCTGAATCAATGTGGCAAGTTCAAATTTAATTGTATAGGGACACAATACAAGTATAAACACAATGATATAATCATAGTAACCAACATGTTCAACAATTACTGTCTGCGCAACAATTGAATCTGCCTTACATTTTCAAAAGAAAATGTGACGAAAAATTCTATATATTGTACAACAATGAAAAACAATGACGTCTCGGCAAACAAGAAGTCCTTATCACATAACCTTGAATTCCGAATACACAACAGATTTGACCATAAGGAAGCTCTGTGCAATTGAATCCCATTTACAGTTTCAGAAAAAATTGTGACGAAAAATGCCATATGTTGTACAACAATGAAGAACTATGACATATCGGCAAACAGGAACTGCTTAAGATGTAACCTTGAAATCGGAATACATGTAGATTGGACCATTAGGAAGCTCTGTGCAAAACAAAAATTGAATCCCACTTACAGTTTCAGAAAAAATTGTGACAAAAAATTCCATATATTGTACAACTATGACATATCGGCAAACAGAAAATGCTTACTGCTGAATCTTGAAATCCGAATACACGATACATTGGACCATATGAAAGCTCTGGGCAAAACAACAATTGAATCCCCCTTACAGTTTCAGAAAAAATTGTGATGAAAAATTCCATATATTGTACAACAATGAAAAACAATGATGTCTCGGCAAACAGGAAGTGCTTATGGCGTAACCTTGAAATCCGAATACACAAATGATTGGACCATAAGGAAGCTCTGTGCAAAACAACAATTGAATCCCACTTACAGTTTCAGAAAAAATTGAGACGAAAAATTCCATATATTGTACAACAATGAAAAACAATGACGCCTCGGCAAACAGGAAGTGCTTATGGCGTAACCTTGAAATCCGAGTACACAATGGATTGGACCATAAGGAAGCTCTGTGAATATCAACAATTGAATCCCTCTTACAGTTTCAGAAAAAACTGTGACGAAAAAATTCCATATATTGTACAACAATGAAAAACAATGATGTTTCGGCAAACAAGAAGTGCTTATGGCATAACCTTGAAATCTGAATACACGATAGATTGGACAATAAAGAAGCTCTGTGCAAACCAACAATTGAATCCCACTTACAGTTTCAGAAAAAATTGTGACGAAAAATTCCATATATTGTACAACAATGAGAAACAATGACGTCTCGGCAAACAGGAAGTGCTTATGGCATATCCTTAAAATCCGAATACACGATAGATTGGACCATAAAGAAGCTCTGTGCATAAGAACAATTGAATCCCTCTTACAGTTTCAGAAAAAATTTTGAAGAAAAATTCCATATGCTGTACAACAATTAATAAAGGGCTACGCCGAGCGCAGCATGATAGGACCACAGCATGTGGAATACTGAAATTTGAACATGAGTGCAATTCAAATGAATGATGACACAGTAAAGAGCTTGATACAGTAATTAAATGGACACAATAAAGAGCTTGAATCAGTTGCAATTTTGGCCCCTTTGACCCCTTGTAGCTCCAAAACAGTAAGAGCAACGCAAAATCCGCTGCCATACTACTGAAAGCTTACATCAAGAGGAATCCAAAGAAAAAACATCCTATTGAAATCCGATGAAAAATAAAGATTTCACATATTTCGAAAATTTGCAATTTTGGCCCCTTTGACTCCTTGTAGCTCGGAAACGGTAAGAGCAACGCAAAATCCATTGACATACTACCGAAAGCTTATATCAAGAGGAATTCAAAGAAAAAAATCCCATCGAAATCCGATG
>MJUU01017080.1:338970-355037 GCA_002080025.1 Modiolus philippinarum | reverse complement strand
AAGTAATATTTCAGAAGTGGGTGGTCTGTCTTGGCAGTGGTCTCTCCAGACAGGTATATGTTATATATATTGTACATTATAAGGACTATTGGAAGTAATATTTCAGAAGTGGGTGGTCTGTCTTGGCAGTGGTCTCTCAAGACAGGTATATGTTACATATACAGTGCTCCCTCATTATACCGCCCCTCTTTAATGGCGGTCCCTCAACTTATCTCCAACCATTTCCAAGGTACATTTTTCCAAAAGTTTGCATAGTTTCTATGTAATTTATTCCCTCGATATATCACCGCCCTCACTTATCGCCAAAACTTTCTCTGGTCCAAAAGTTGGCGATATAACGAGGGTGCACTGTATTGTACATTCTAAGGACTATTGGAAGTAGTCTTTCAGAAGTGGGTGGTCTGTCTTGGCAGTAGTCTCTCAAGACAGGTTCTACTGCATTAAAATATGATCAGTACACAAGGTATAATTGACATGAAAACATCAAATGATATAACCCAAGATCAGCAATAGGCTTAAAATGATGAGATTGAATATTGTAAATTTTCAGCAGATATATAGAAATTCAAAAGGTAAGCAAGCTTACACAGAACAATGAATGGTCATGCAATGATTATAATGAATGGTGGTGCAATGATTATAATGAATGGTGATGCAATAACTATAATGAATGGTGATGCAATGATTACAATGAATGGTGATGCAATGATTACAATGAATGGTGATGCATTGGATACAAGACAAAATGACCACCCTCCCCCTAAAACATTCCTCCTATCACAATGAATAGCAATACTTTTGGTATAATGGTGATGCAATGATTGCAATGAAAGGCAATGCTATGGATACAATGAATGGTAATGCTATGGATACAATGAATGGTGATGCTATGGATACAATGAATGGTGATGCTATGGATACAATGAATGGTGATGCCATGAATACAATGAATGGTAATGCTATGGATACAATGAATGGTGATGCTATTGATACAATGAATGGTGATGCCATGGATACAATGGATAGTGATGCTATATATACAATGAATGGCAATGTTATGGATACAATGAATGGTGATGCTATGAATACAACGAATGGTGATGCTATGGATACATTGAATGGTGATGCCCTGGATACAATGAATGGTGATGCCAAGGATACATAGAATGGTGATACTTTGGGTACAATGAATGGTGATGCAAAGATAACAATGAATAATAAAACTTGATACAATGAATGCTGATGCTGTGTATACAGTGATGTTGTTATTGATAAAATAAATGCTGATACTTTGGGCTCAGTGATTGGTGATACATTAATTACAATAAATGGTGATGCTTCTGATACAATGAATGGTGATGCTAAGAATACATTAAATGGTGATGCTTTGGATACAATGAATGGTGATGCTAAGGATACATAGAATGGTGATACTTTGGGTACAAAGAATGGTGATGCAAAGATTACAATGAACAATAATACTGGATACAATGAATGGTGATGCACTGGATATAATGGATGCTGATGCTTTGGATACAATGAATGGTGAGATTATGGATACAATGAATGATGATGCTAAAGATACAATGAATGGTGACACTATTGATACAATGGTGATGTTATGGGTACAATGAATGGTGATGCTGTGGATACAATGAATGGTGATACTGTGGATACAATAAATGGTGAGAGTATGGATACAATGAATGATGATGCTATAGATATAATGAATGGTGATGAAAAGATTACAATGAACAATAATACTGGATACAATGAATGGTGATGCACTGGATATAATGGATGTGATGCTTTGGATACAATGAATGGTGAGATTATGAATACAATGAATGATGATGCTATAGATACAATGAATGGTGACACTATTGATACAATGGTGAAGCTATGGGTACAATGAATGGTAATGCACTGGATATAATGAATGCTGATGCTGTGGATACATTGAATGGTGATGTTATAGATATAATAGTGACACTACTGATACAATGGAGATGCTATGGGTACAATGAATGGTGATGCTGTGGATACAATGAATGGTGATGCTGTGTAAACAATGAATGATGATGGTAAGGATACAATGAATGGTGATGCTATTGATACAATAAATGGTGATGCTGTGGATACAATGATGATGCTATGGATAGAATACATGGTGATACTTTGGGTACAATGATTGGTGATGCATTAATTACAATAAATGTTGATGCTTTGGATGCAATGATTGGTGATGCTAAGGATATAATGAATGGTGATGCTGTGGATACATTGAATGGTGATGCTGTGGATACAATGAATGGTGATGCTATTGATACAATGATGATTCTATCGATACAATGAATGGTGATACTTTTGGTACAATGAATGGTTTTGCAAATATCACAATGAATAATGATGATGTGGATATAATGAATGGTGATGCACTGGATTCAATGAATGGTGATCATATAGATACAATGAATGGTGAAACTGTGGATACATTGAATGGTGATGCTGTGGATACAATGAATGGTGATGCTGTTGATACAATGATGATTCTATCAATACAATGAATGGTCTTGCAAATATCACAATGAATAATGATGCTTCGGATACAATGAATGGTGATGCTATGGATACAATGAATGGTGATGCTATGGATACAATGAATAATGATGGCATGAATACAATGAATGTTGATTCGTTGGATACAATGAGTGGAGATACTGTGGATACATTGAATGGTGATGCTGTGGATACAATGAATGGTGATGCTATGGATACAACGAATAGTGATGGCATGAATACTATGATTGGTGATTCGTTGGATACAATGAATGGTGATAGTATATATACAACAAGAGGCTCAGAGACTGAGCCTGTATCGCTCACCTGACAAAGTACTTCTATGCCATGCGTGACCAAAAATGAAGTTTTTTACCAATGGGGTCTAATGTTTAGCTATGTTCTCCATTAGCACCAATGTTTTTTGTCTGATCCTATTGAAATGAAAAATTTTTTGAAGAGGACTTTCTATGCATTAGATAAATTTGCTTAAATAGTTTCAGAGAAGATGATGAAAAGGATGGTTTTCTCATACGGGCTTCAATGTTAAACTATGTTCTGTACTGGAGGCCATGTTTTTGTGGGATCTATATGAAATGAAAAAATTTTGTAAAGAACCTTCCATACCTCATTCCTGTAAAGTATGGTTGAATTTGCTTCAGTGGTTTCAGAGGAGAAGATGAAAATGTGATTTTCCCTTTGGGTTCAATGTCAAACCTAAATTCTGCACTAGTGGCCATGTTTGTTTTTTGTTTTTTTTTTTATCAGAGCAAAATGAACAATCTTTGTTAAGGACCTTAAGTACATCATTCCTGTAAAGTTTGGTTGAATTTGCTTCAGCAGTTTCCTAGTAAGATTTTCCCATAGGGTCCACTGTTAAGTTGCTCCTCATGTTTTGGGATTTCTGTCAGATTTTCGGGTATTCTCTGGTTTTATCCATTTAAAAGCATTATAATTTTTTGCCCATGGACCCCTTATTTTTTCCCATAATTTCATTTTATACATCTTTATAAGCATTCTGTAAAAAAAATCAGTAAATTTTATTTATTCTGTCACATTCAATAGTTGTCAAACTTTGCTAATGTTAATCCTATGAAAAATCCAAGGAGTTCAGATTCCCGCCAAATTTTCAATCACTTATATCTCAAAAACTAGATCATCAACCTATCAATTTTTTTCACTTAAATTACTTCTTTTTTAATTTTCTAACAAAAAATCACATTTACTTGAAATCTTATTTATTCTCAAATAGAGTAGCAAACCCCCTTAAACTATGTTCCGTGTTTGCTGACATGTTTTTTATCCCTTTCAAACGAAAAGAAACATTCTTCATGAAGGACCTTTGGTACAAAATGTACATCATTCCTGTCAAGTTTGGTTGAATTTGTTTCAGTGGTTTCAGAGGAGAAGATGAAAATGTGATTTTTTCCCTTAGGGACCAATGTTCAACCTAAGTTCCACACTGGCGGCCATGTTTTTTATTGGATCAGAACGAAATAAGCAATCTTTGTTAAGGACCTTCCATACAAAATTCCTGTAAAGTTTGGTTGAATTTGCTTTAGTGGGTTTAGAGGATGGATGAAAATGTGTTTTTCCCATAGGGTCCAATGTTAAACTATATGCCTGGAGCTGGCAGCAATGTTTTTTATCGGATCGGAATGAAATGAGCCATCTTTGTTAAGGACCTTTAGTAAATCATGCCTGTAAAGTTTAGTTGAATTTGCTTCAGTGGTATCAGAGAAGAAGATGAAAATGTAATTTTCCCACAAGGTCCAATGTTAAACTATGTTCCATGTTTGCGGCCATGTTTTTTATCAGTTCGGAACGAAATGAGCAATCTTCATCAACGACCTTTAGAACATCATCCCTGTAAAGTTTGTTAGAATTCGCTTTATTGGTTTCAGAGGACAAGATCAAAATGTGATTTTTCCCATAGGGTCCAAAGTTAAACCTAAGTTCCATGCTGGTGGTCATGTTTTTTATTGGATCAGAACAAAATGAGCAATCTTTGTAAAGGACCTTCCATACATCATTCCTGTAAAGTTTGGTTGAATTTGTTTCTGTGGTTTCAGAGAAAAGGATGAAAATGTGATTTCCCAATAGGGTCCAATGTTAAACTAAGTTCCCTGCTGGCAGCCATGTTTTTCATCAGATCCAAATGAAATGATATTCTTTTTAAAGATCATTCCTGTTAGGTTTGGTTGAATTTGCTACAGTGGTTTCAGAGGAGAAGATGACAACGTGATTTTTCCCATAAGGTCCAATATTAAGCTGGCGGCCATGTTTTTTATCTAATCGGAATAAAATGAGCAATTTTTGTAATGGACCTTCCATACATCATTCCTGTAAAGTTCGGTTGAATTTGCTTCAGTGGTTTCAGAAGAGAAGATGAAAATGTGAAAAGTTAACGGATGGACGACGGACACCAAGTGATGGCAATAGCTCACACTGACCCTCTCAGGTCAGGTGAGCTAATAAATGGTGATGCAATGGATACAATGGAGGGCGATACCGTGGGTACAATGATGATGCTATGGATACAAAGAATGGTGATGCTTTGGATGCAATTAATGGTTATGCTATGGATCTGTGGATACTATGAATGGTGATGCTCTGGATAGAATGGTGATGATATGGATACAATGAATGGTGATAGTACGGATAGTGATGATATGGGCACAGATACTATGAATGGTGATATGGATACTATGAATGGTGATGCTCTGGACAGAATGGTGATCCTATGGACACACTGAATGGTGATGGTATAGATACTATGAATGGTAATGGTAATGGTATGGATACAATGAATGGTAATTCTATGGATACAATGGTGATGCTAATGAAATATTTATGGTATTGATACAATGAATGGTGATGGTATTGATAAAATGAATGGTGATGGTATTGATATAATAAATGGTGATGGTATTGATACAATGAATGGTGATGGTATTGATACAATGAATGGTGATGGTATTGATACAATGAATGGTGATGTTGATGATATAATGAATGGTGATGGTATTGATACAATGAATAGTGATAGTATGGATAAAATGAATGGTGATAGTATGAACTTACTATGAATGGTGATGGCATTGATACTATGAATTGTAATGGTATGGATACTATGAATGTTGATGGTATTGATAAAATGAATGGTAATGGTATTGATATAATGAATGGTGATGCTATGGATACAGGATATAGTGATAACCCCTTCAAACATTCCTCCTGTAACAAAGAATGGTGATTCTATGGGTACAAGATACATGATAACACCTCAAAACATAAACATTCCTCTCATCACAATGAATTATGACACACAGAATACAAGACAAAATGGTAACACCCCCCAAGAAAAAACATTCCTCCCATAACCACAAATAATGATGCTATGGATCATAAAATGATAAACCTCAAAACATTCATATTATTTAGATAAAATATGTAGCAGCGACCTTCCCTCAAAAAATTTATTGAATATTCTAATATGGCTCGTGTTAATCGTCAACCAGTATAATACTCGATAACCATACATTTCGAACATGTTTAATTGGTATCCGAATATAAGTAAACGGAAAGAAAAACAACGTTTTTAATTTTGTTTGTCTTATTTATGAAGGAAATAAAGGTTAAGAACAGTTTTTAACTAAATCATGCCATTCAGACACGTAAATGTGTATTGTTTTGCTTTCAATTTGAATAATGAACTTGCGTCTGTTTGAAAACGTCAGATTGTGTATTGTGACTTCATACACTGCGAGAAATCCACCTTCTCTTAGGTCGCTTCAGAATGGAAAAATCAATTTTCTGTCATATTAGAATCGAAATAATTCATGGCAGGTATATGGTTATTGTCATTTAACCATGGGCTTGGCCTTTATATTCGTTAATTTCACCCCTCACTGATGCTCTGGGTTAAATTCGAATACAGTCAACTCCATTTAATTGCATACCTCTTAATAGAATATTTCTCTTAAATGCATACAATTCTGCTACACAAAACCATTTACTATATGCTTCTTTATTATTTATTCCTTTTAATTGTATATTGAATAGTTAAGAAATTCCTGTTAATTGAATAGTTTCATTTTCAAATAAAGACATGTCTTGTGAAATTTAACATTAAAAGTATATATTTTTTAGCAAATTATTCTGAAAAAAACAAATTAAATTGAGATATCCAACAAGAGCTGTCACTGAATGGCAGCCAAATATAACCCCCGCTCTTTAAACCCTGGATCGATATGGTAAGTGCAAATTTAAGTTGGTGTGGACACAGTTGGTGTGGATACAATACAGGTGTGGACACAGTACAAGTGTGGAAACAATACAAGTATGGATACAATGATATAATCTTCAAGAAAGAACTTCACAAGGATTCCAATTAAAATACTCTGTCTAAATCAGACAAATACGAAATTCACCTTTTTTTTTTAAGCCTATTTGACATTTTACACAAAAATCATCAGCATAAGAGAAATTTCATTACAACACTTTGAAAACAACTTTTTAAGAGGATTACAATGAAAAAAGTGTCTCTCTCCAACAGTTTGAGTTCACAATATCTACGCTTAAAATTTTTTCTTGGAAAAAAAAAGATAAAATTGCAGGAGAAATCAACAAAAGTCAAAGTCGTTTTATCTCCCCTTTCTTATTTCAAATAATAATCATATTCCTTCATGCACATCTACATATAGAGTTCTTTCTTTGTGTAAAGTTTCATCAAAATCCTTCAAGTGGTTTAAGAGGAGTTGTGCTTACGAGGTAACTCATACGTA
Organism: Modiolus philippinarum; assembly: GCA_002080025.1. Classification (NCBI taxonomy): domain Eukaryota; kingdom Metazoa; phylum Mollusca; class Bivalvia; order Mytilida; family Modiolidae; genus Modiolus; species Modiolus philippinarum. Next base: position 347,691 of record MJUU01017080.1, on the reverse strand, counting down.
TGGAATCAATGAAAAGTGAAAGTCAAATTATCTCCCCTTCCTGGCTTAGGACAATAATCATATTCCTTCGTGCACATCTCCATATAGTGTCCTTCCTTTGTGTAAAGTTTCATCAAAATCATTCCCTTGGTTTAAGAGCAGTTGTGCTTATGAGGTAACCCATACATCATATAGGGAATCAACAAAAGTCAAAGTCGAATTATCTCCCCTTCCTGGTTTCAGACAATAATTATATTCGTTCATGCACATCTCCATATTAGTGTCCTTCCTTTGTGTAAAGTTTCATCAAAATCCTTCAAGTGGTTTAAGAGGAGTTGTCCTTAAGAGGTAACTCATACATAGGATTCGACGAAAAGTCAGTCAAATTATCTTCCCTTCCTGATTTCTGACAATAACTATATTCCTTCATGCACATCTCCATATAGTGTCCTTCCTTTGTGTAAAGTTTCATCAAAATCCTTCAAGTGGTTTAAGAGGAGTTGTGCTTACGAGAAGTGTGGACAGACGGACGGACAGACAGACAGACAGGGTGATTCCTATTTACCCCCCCCCCCCAAACTTTGTTTGCAGAGGGTATAATTATGAAATGTAATGATTTTGTAAAAACAAACTGTAATTTCTGTGCCTGTTTAATGATTAACTCATCATTTGACACTTTTTAAGTTAATTGACATGTTTTTACAGCAAGATTTAATAAAGGGCTACGCCGAGCGCAGCATGATACGACCCCAGCATGTCAACCACTGAAATTTGAACAAGCCTGATTTAAAGTGAATGTGGACACAGTTAAGAGCTTGAAACAGTAAATAGATTGATACAATAAGGAACTTGACACAGTAATTAGCTGGACACAAACTAGGGAACATAAAACCACTGACACAAGATATATTCAAAGAAAACAAGTATTTAGCTGCACACCAGCTAAGGAAAAACAAAAATTAACCCTTATAATTCCTTCTAAATATCTAAAATAGTAAGAGGTATGTAAAATTGGTCAACATATTACTTTAACTTTATGATAAGGAATCCGAAGAAAGGAACCCCATTAAAATCCAACACAAAAATATAAGATTTAACATATTTTGAAAATTGCAATTTCAGCCCTTTTGACCCTTGTAGCTTGGAAACAGTAAGAGCTACACCAAATCCATTGACATACTACTGAAAGCTTATATCAAAAGAAATCCAAAGAAAAAAGTCCCATCGAAATCCAATGAAAAATGAAAATTTCACACAATCTGCAAATTTGCAAATTTATCCCATTTTGCCCCTCATAGCTCGGAAAAGAAACATGTTGTCAAAAATCTCATGGTGCAGCTCTATATTCATTTTCAAAAGGAATCCATTGCAAAAAACTGCATCAAAATCAGACTAAAAATAAATAAAATGAAATTTTTGAAAATCACCCCTTTTGGGCCCCATTTATTTGGTGAACGGTACATGCCACGTAAAATCCATTGGCATACCTCCAATAGGAAATTTAATTAGGAACACATTGAAAGAAACCCCATCAAAATCCAATAAATAATAAATATTCTGCAGCCAAATATGTGAAAACACCCAATTTTGCACTTTTTGGCCCCTTTTTTAAAAACGGGAGGGGCCAAAATAACCAAAACCCACCGAAGCCTTCCTTTTGTGCCAAGGAACCCTGTCTCAAAATTTCATAAGGATTGGTCAACTGGAACTTAAGTTATTGACAAAAAAACTAAAGTGTCTACAGACGACAACGACGACGACGACAGCGCCATACCATTATACGACCTCAAATTTTTTGCGGTCGTATAAAAACTTGATCCTCTTAATAGAACATTCCTGTTAACTGCATATTTTTTCCTGACAAATAAGGTATGCAATTAACAGAAATCCACTGTATAAAGGCCCAGCCCATGGTTAAATTTCCAATAACCATATACCTGCCATGAATTATTTCTTAATTTTTTTTTATCCCCCCGCTTAGCGAAAGCGGGGGGATTATGTAATGCAGTCCGTCCGTATGTACGTACATACGTACGTGCGTTTGTAATGCTCCCCGATAGCTCTGGAACTACAAGAGATACAAATTTGAAACTTGGCACCATACTAGAGTATGATCAGAAGTAGCGCACTCTGGATTCGGAATTTAGGTCAAACGCCCTAGGGGCAAATTATGGGCGAAAACGAATTTTCGCGATATCCAATAATTGAAGAAATTTCGAAGGCCATTTGGGCTAGAAGGTTGAAAGTGGGATATGGACTCGCATATTATGTAGCAACTTCACAGAGGGTGTCGGAACTTTGGTATGACCCCTCAGGGCATGGCCTCTAGGGGGTCAAAAAAACGAAAAAATCGATTCCGCTGGAACTCCTCTTCCACCTTAAATCGCAGAAACCTTGTAATAAGAGTATAAGTAACACTATAAAAGTTGTCTGTGCCGAAGGTTTCGGTATATTTTAAGATATCCAGTAATAAGCGAAATCTTCTGAAGTATTCATGTTTGGAAGCTGAAACTTTGTATGCAAGTTCGATTATATGCATCTCATTTACTGATGATAGCGGACTTTTGGTATGACCCCTGGGGGCATGCCCTTAAGGGGCCAAAAAATGTTAAACAATTAGTACTCATCAGAACAACTGGAACTCTATGTATAATTTCGATTGTGGTTTATATTTTCATGAGGAATTATTGGAATTGCTCTTTGAATACGTTCTAAGCTTTTGGAATTTAGACCCCGGAGCCAAATTTGGTAAATTTCCTGAAAATGTCAAAGACTAACAATTTTTGAAATTTCAACATGAAGTTTTATAATTAAGCAATATTTTAATGTCATCAGCTAGTATGAACACTAGGATTCCAAAAATATGATTCCAATTTTGGTAAATTTCCTGAAACTCTCAAAGACCAATTATTTTTTGGAATTTTACCTAGCAACCATATCTTTTTTGATGCCTTATAGTTTTAATTATCATTTTCAATGGTCATATTGCAAAAAACCTTGATTCTAATTTTGGTAAAGTTCCTGAAACTCTCAAAGACCCATTATTTTTTGGAATTCTGAATAGCAACCATATCTTTTTCAATTATTAAGAGTTATAATGATGAATTTCAACTGTCAGGTTGAAAGAATCTTTGATTCTAATTTTGGTAAATTTCCTAAAACTCTCAAAGACCCATTATTTTTGGGAATGTTACCTAGCAACCATATCCTTTTTGATTCCTTTTAGATTTAATAATCATTTTCAATGGTCGGATTGCAAAAAACTTTTATTCTTATTTTGGTAAAGTTCCTGAAACTCTCAAAGACCCATTATTTTTTGGAATTCTACCTAGCAACCATATCTTTTTCAATTATTTAGAGTTATAAGGATGAATTTCAACTGTCAGGTTGCAAGAATCAATGATTCTAATTTTAGTAAAATCCCTGAAACTCTCAAAGACCAATTACTTTTTGGAATTTTACCTAGCAACCGTATCTTTTTTGATGCCTTATAGTTTCAATGATGATTTTCAATAGTCAGATTGCAAAAATCTTTGATTCTAATTATGGTAAATTTCCTGAAACTCTCAAAGACCTACTATTTTTTGGAATTCTACCTAGCAACCATATCTTTTCAATTCCTTACAGTACTGAAGATCTTTTTCAATTATCAGAGTGCAAAAGACTGATTCTAATTTTGGTAAATTTTCTGAAAGTCTCAAAGACGGATTTCTTTTTGGAATTTTACCTAGCAACCATATCTTTTTTGATGCCTTATAGTTTGAGTGATCATTTTCCATTGTCAGATTGCAAAAATTTTTTATTCTAAGTTTGGTATATTTCCCGAAACTCTCAAAGACTCATTATTTTTTGGAATTCTACCTAGCAACCATATCTCTTTCAATTCCTTACAGTAAAAATGATGATTTTCAACAGCCAGGTTGCAAAAATCTTTGATTCTAATTTTGGTAAAGTTCCTGAAACTCTCAAAGACCCATTATTTTTTGGAATTCTACCTAGCAACCATATCTTTTTGGGGTTTTACAGTTACGATGATTAATTTAGTTTCAAAAACACTTGTCTTTTTTTACAAGGGGAGGGGTCCAAAAAGGGGTAGCGGGGGGATTGCAATCTTTGATTGGCTGTTTTTAATTAGATATTTTTAGAACTTTAATATTTTTTATGTTCACAAAATTATAGATAATATTTTGTTTCTTAACAATGATATGTTTGCCTTGATTTTAATTACTTGAAATTAATTGAGATTTGTATCTTGATAAGTTTACCTGATTTTGATTACTCACACTTATAAGAATTACTGTATCTATACGTGTTATTGAACTGTTTAAAAAGTTTACTTGTTTTGATCTATTGTGCTCGATTAAATTAGAAACATATTAATCAATTAGCTTTGGCATTTTTGACATGAAATTATTCTTACTCCAATTAATGTGAATTGTACTCGAAATTTTTTAGCTTTTGTAGTCGTGGCCATAAATAGTCCATAGGTTTTTGAAACTGGCAGAGAGAGAGATAGAGACAGAAAGAGATCAGTAGAACAACTGTGAAGACACAAACTCAGTATTGGAAACTACGACAAACCTCCAGGAGTTACTGTATCCTGTCTTGACTGAATCTAGTTCCGGCTCATCGATTGATAACCAATCCGCCGTTATACTGGAAGAGACTACAAAGGGAACAGATTAACAACTGGCCGGTTATCGTCAACATTCAAAGTTGTGTTACAAACATTTTGGACTTTTATATTCAATTCTATATTTGGACTGTGCTAAAATTCAACTACTACTTTGGACTGTGCTGAAATTCAACTACTACTTTGGACCGTGCTGAAATTCAACTACTACTTTGGACTGTGCTGAAATTCAACTACTACTTTGGACTGTGCTAAAATTCAACTACTACTTTAGACAATTGGAAATTAATTAAACATGGACTAGTGAAATTCAACAGTAATTTGGACAATTCATGTGTGAACTTTTTATGGACATAAGTGAACTTTATTCTATTTATTTGATTTTTGTTATTTTGGACATTTATTTTACATTTGGATTTTTATTTTATTGTTATTAAATTCGTTAAACTTTTATTTGTAGTTACTTTGGCACTAAACATAGTAAGTCTGCACTGAACATCTTGTTCCCTTTATGTTAACCGTGGTTCAAGCAGTCCTTAAAGAGTTAATTCCCCTTGGCAAAACTCATGGACAGCTGACCCTCGGTGACAAATATCTTTCTGTCCCTTCAAAAAAAATTTAGATGTTTTGCTCATTTAATGTCATTTTCTTCAAAATTACAGCATTTTTTCAGCATAAATGATTAAGATTCAAAAATAAATCTGGTCTGCCCACCCTGAATTTTGCAAAAGTTGGAGAATTTAGGATTTTTTATAATGACCTTTACAAGAAATGGTGATGCCTTGGATAAAATAAATGAATCAAATTATCTCCCCTTCCTGGTTTATGGCAATAATCATATTCCTTCATGCACATCTCCATAAATTTCATGAAAATCTTTAGTGTTTAAAAGGAGTGTGGACAAATGGACATGGTGATTTATACCATCCCATCAACCTTCATTTGCATGATTTGCCAAAAATTACAAAGTTCTCAACCATATCAAAGTTACTACTGTAACAATTTTATCAGATATTTAGCTCCAACATTTTCCAATGGACTTTGATTTCTTTTAAAGGTAGTATACTAATATATGTGTATGACCTGCTAGGAAGATCCTGTAAAACAAAATGAACTAGAAAAACTGTGAGCAAAACTCACTAAAATATACCCCCAACCCCTCCAAGAAACAAGAGGCTCTCAAGTCGGCCTGTATCACTCACCTGGGTCATGGCTGACATATGCAGTTAAAATAATCCCAATGTTTTAAGGGCATTATTTTCAGATTTGTTAATAGACATTGATGTTATATTATCATAAGTTTAACTATATTCCAGACTGGCAGCTATTTTGGATGGAGGTGCAGTTCTACTGTTACCTTTCTTGAAGAGGACCACTGAGTCTAATTTTGGTTCCAATGGACTAAATATTTTCAGAGGAGAACATCTTTAAATGCTTTCTGATAGTCTTCCGATAGGTCTCAAGGTTAAACTATGTTCCTACTGGGGCCATCTTGAATGCAATCCAGACAAAGTGGCAAATTTTTCAAATGGGAAAAACTATGGCCCATTGTGACCAAGGATGTTTTTATTATTGGTAAAGTAATTTCAGAGAAGAAGATCTTTGAATGTGTTTTCCCATAGGGTCCAATGTTAAAACTATGTTCCCTGCTGGTGGACATCTTAGATAAAGTGCAGACCTGAAAAACAACTTTTTTGCAAGGGCCACCTAAGGACTATTTTGGCCAAGTTTGGTTTCAATTGGCCCAGTAGTTTCAGAGGAGAAGATCTTTGCATGTGTTTTCCCATAGGGTCCAATGTTAAAACTATGATCCCCACCTGCGGCCATCTTGGATATAGCGTGGATCTGAAAAACAACTTTTTTGCGGGGGACCATCTAGGGACTATTGTGCCGATGTTTGGTTTCAATTGGCCATGTAGTTTCAGAGAAGAAGATCTTTGAATGAAAAGTTGACGCCAGACAGACAACGGACAAAAAGTGATGGCAAAAGCTCACCCTGGCTATAGCAAGGTGAGCCAAAAAGGGAGTATCAAATCAAATTTTTAAATACATGGTGCACAATGGCAATATGTACTGAACATTCTTTGAAAGTTTCAATGAATTTCACCAAGCTGTCTAGGAGGAGTTGTTTCCAGTAAGTGTATGTGTACCCCTACGGTGATCAGACGAACAGACAAACGAAAGAACAGACACCATGATTACTATAACAGCCCGATAAAGCGGGGGGGTATAATCAAAGCTCTGATGGAGCTGAAACTCGAAAGCCCTGAAAATCTACACGTGGCAAAATTTCGTATTGTCATCCAAAAGACTGCTGCATACGTCTGCATGTTTTAAGTAATTCTGTAATACGTTAAACTAATCGGATTGTGTGATTTCGTAAGTATGTAGATTTCATTGCTATAAATATATGCAATACACATATCAGAGGTAAACAAATATTATTTTCATCTTTGACAAATTACTGCTCGGCAGACTCGTTGATCCGAGACGCAATATACAGGTATTAGCTTCCCAAAACGCATGTCTGACATCAGTATTATTTTACCTAGACAGTAAATTGTATATTTTGTTTGATGATTTACAAGATTTCCTAGCTTCAAATTCATTACGGTAACCAAACCAAAAACCCCTTTATTTCATTCACAATATAATTCAACGGTAAGCAGTTACAGCACTAATTAAGATGAAAAACAGCCAATCAAAGATTGAGAGTTTCAGGAACTTTACCAAAATTAGAATCAAAGATTTTTGCAACCTGGCTGTAGAAAATCATCATTTTTACTGTAAGGAATTGAAAGAGATATGGTTGCTAGGTAGAATTCCAAAAAATAATGAGTCTTTGAGAGTTTCAGGAAATTTGACAAACTTAGAATCAAAAATTTTTGCAATCTGACAATGGAAAATGATCACTGATACTATAAGGTATCAAAAAAGATATGGTTGCTAGGTAAAATTCCAAAAAGAAATCCGTCTTTGAGAGTTTCAGAAAATTTACCAAAATTAGAATCAGTCTTTTGCACTCTGATTATTGAAAATGATCTTCAGTACTGTAAGGAATTGAAAAAGATATGGTTGCTAGGTAGAATTCCAAAAAATAATGGGTCTTTGAGAGTTTCAGGAACTTACCAAAATTAGAATAAAAGTTTTTTGCAATCCGACCATTGAAAATGATTATTAAATCTAAAAGGCATCAAAAAAGGTATGGTTGCTAGGTAAAATTCCCCAAAATAATGGGTCTTTTGAAAGTTTCAGGAAATTTACCAAAATTAGAATCAAAGATTCTTTCAACCTGACAGTTGAAATTCGTCATTATAACTCTAAATAATTGAAAAAGATATGGTTGCTAGGTAGAATTCCAAAAAATAATGTTGGAGTTGATTGCAGCTGAGTTTTCGTGTCATGACATACTCTCCTTTACTGAGAGCTGGCTTACTCCTCAGGTAAACGACAAAGATATTACTATCCATGGTTATAAGTCGCCATTCAGAATGGATAGGGTGGGTAAAATGGGGGGAGGGGTCATAGTCTATGTTCGAAACAATATGAATTGCCGTGTTAGACCAGACTTAAATGTGGGTAACGTAGAGTGTATATGGCTCGAGCTTCGGTTCAAAACCAAAAAATATCTATATGGAACTTTTTATGTTCCGCCTAATAGTAACGTGCAAATATGGGATGATATCGAACAATCAATTGATCTTGCGTTGTCAAATAATATTGATATAATTTTGACAGGTGATTTTAATATAAATTTGTTAAGAAACTCCAATAACGATAAAATTAGTAACTTAAAAAATCAGTTTAGTTTACACCAGTTGATATCTGATCCTACGTACGTAACTGAGAATAGTACGTCTTTATTGGATTTAATACTGGTAAATAATCCTCGTACTATATTATTATCAGAAGTTGGTATTCCTTTACTAGATCAAGTGCGATATCATTTGCCTATAATTGGTGTAATCGATCAACCGTGTAAAATGCAACAGTCGTTTAAACGTAAAGTATATTTGTATGATAGAGCTGATTTTAACTCTTTTCGAGAACAGCTCTCGCGGATTAATTTTGACGATTTGTTTGTTACAGATGATGTCGATAGTATAACA